>VUQS01046076.1:6914-26700 GCA_015108495.1 Heterochromis multidens
CTTTGTGTTGGTCTATCACAGAAAATCTCAATAAAAACACATTTAAGCTTGTAGTTGTAAGGTGTCAAAATGTGTAAAAGTTCAAGGGGTATGAATACTTTTTCAAGGCAATGTAAGAGGAATGGTCTGCAGACAGTTATGAGGCAGAAGCTGATGAAATAGAAGTTTGTTATGAATACATGTTTAAACAGATTACCTGAATATTTTGTGGAATCACTCTGAGTGCATTTTATTGTCATTGAAAAGACAATGAAATTGAGTTGCAACTTCTGAAGGTGTCTCAGACAAAAAACAAGCCATTCACACACTAAAACAGTGAAGTCATGAACACAGTAAACTAAGCCCTTTCAGAAGAAGATTATAATTATCAGTATGAAGGAGAATTAAATAGAAGGTGCCATGGTGCATTACAGTAATCATGCTTGATTTAGGACAGTAATTGCACTTGGATAAAATCTGTTCTTTAGTAGACCCACCTAGCAGCCAGCTAACATGGAGAGTTTTGTCACTGACTGGTACTGGTATGTTCAAGGGTGGGCCATATGTTGCAGTGTCAACGAGCATCTAACTCAACCTATTACACGAGGATGTGTGGGTGTAGTTTACTATGCACTTTGATCATGATTTTGTCGTAGGGCTGGGCCATATCATATGTTCCTCAAGAATACCGGTATAATTTTTTATGTGATTAAAAAAAAATGCCATATTGCGATATCACTGCTATAGTAACACGGAACAAGGAAACAAGCCCTGGCATGTCTGAGAGCAAGAGCCCCATGTCAGCCTCTGATGACAATGGATGTGGTTACATAGTAGAAAAGCACATGCCAGGTAGAAAATATTTTTCAGTTTTATTACGTGACAATATTCTGCAGGCTCCTGATGAGTTACAAGGTTAAGTACTTTAGTTTATTGTTAAAATTTTAAGCAGTAGGCTACTTTTGTGCTTACATTTGACTTATGCTGTGTTACTGGATGTAATGCTGTGCAACTACTATTGCACTGTAATGCTGCTGCTGCTGGCATCTTGTTTCAGTAGATTTACACTTCAAATTAGGAAGAGTGTTATGAATGACAGCTGCTCATTGGAAAAGAAGGATGGAAAAGACCCTTCATTTATTTAAACTTTTAAATGCTGCTTCCTGCAACCTGCAGGCACCAATAAAATATTGTTCAGTGTTTTTTTCTGTATATCTAAATATCATCACAAATTTTCTTGAAATATTGTGATATAATTTTGAGGCTATCTTGCCCACCCCTACTTTGTAGTCATTTCAACTTGTTATGGTAGGCCTCACCTAGAGATCAAATGTTACCGCAGTGTGAAAAATCCACCATGCCCAAAAATCACTTGTAATCTGTAACAAAATGACTTGGAATAGCAAAAAATGAATGCATGGTTTAATGGCTTTCCACAGTGGCTCTGTTGCCACGATTGTGAAGATTTAACAGAATTTGAAGTGGCAAAAACAGTGCAGTGTATTATATGCAAACAATATAGTGAGGTACCGTATGTTATTTGTATCCTCATGATACAAATAACTTGTTTTGAACTTATTGAAGGAATCATTGTGATTCAAAGAATCCAGGAGAAAAAGCATTCAGAATGAAGGATCAGGTGAGTCAAAAACAAACTGTTCCTCATTTCCTTTGTAAGGGATACCTTGAAACTGTATTGAATTTTTTTTCCCCCAGATGAACATATTGTACAGATGTAATACTACAGTCATAAAAAAAAGTACACCCTCATTCAAATCTAAGGTTCTACGTATCACAACATAATAAAAATAATCTGGTCCTTAGCAGGTCTTAAAATTAGTTAAATATGACCTCAGATAAATGCTACACATGACACCGTGTCATTATTTATTTAACAGAAACAAAGCTGTTATGCCCGACTCGTTCAGGACATAACAAAGAAGGGAGATCCACACAGAAACAATTTTACTACTACAATTTATTGAACAGAAACTGAGACAAAAGGGAACAAAAGAAAACTAGGTGCTAACCTATAACCAACATGTGACTGAACTTAAAATTAACTACAACACAACCAAAAGCCAAAGCCAAAAAGACAACCTAAGATGGGAGCCAGAATGGCACCAGCCTTCTGGGAGGAGGGACGCCGCCATCTTAGAAGGAACCCAGCTTATATAGGCTTCCAAACAGGTGAAGTCTTTTCTTTTAATGGATGGGAGGAGCTGTTAATGAGGACCTAAACAGGAGGGAACAAAAACAGGACCACCAACCAACAACAACAAGGCCAGAGCCGTCACACCCCCCCCAATAAACAAAAGACCCCCACTTCCCGGGTCTTTGCAACATCAACATGACGCTTGGGAAAGTGCGTTAGCCATTACATTTTCTCGACCTTTAATATGATGTATGTCCAGTGTATAAGGCTGAAGGAACAACAACCAACGCATGAGCCTCTGGTTGCTGTTGTGCATACTGGATAAAAATGTTAACGGGTTATGATCTGTATACACCGTTACTGGCATTGATGATCCAACATACACTGCAAAAAACTTCAATGCCCAAATAAGTGCCAGTGTTTCCTTCTCAACCACTGAATAATTCAGCTGGTGACGGCTGAATTTGCGTGAAAAGAAGCAGACAGGATGCTCCACTTCCCCCTCCCCTTCCTGTAGAAGGACAGCCCCAGCACCAATCTCACTTGCATCAACCTGTATCCTAAAAGGTTTTCCAAAATCAGGAGCTGCAAGAACAGGAGCAGAAGAAATCAGCTTCTTCACACAAGTGAAAACAACTTGACAGCCAGAAGCCTAAATGAAAGGGGTGTTTTTTCTTAACAGGTTGGTTAAAGGAGCCACCACAGTAGAGAAGTTACAACAAAAACTACGATAATACCCCACTAACCCTAAAAACCGCATCAGTTCCTTCTTAGACGCTGGCACAGGATACTTTTCAATGGCCTCCACCTTAGCTTGCGCTGGACGGACTTCCCCCTGGCCAACCACCCTGCCAAGATAGGTCACTGTCCCTTTGGCAAACTCACATTTGGCTAGGTTGACTGTTAAATTTGCCTCCACTAATCTGTAAAACACCGCAGCCAGATTCTGAACATGGGCTTCCCACGTGTCACTATAAACCACAACATCATCTAAATAGGAAGCACACCCTGTCAATCCAGCCAAAACCTTGTTCATAAGGCGCTGAAATGTTGCAGGAGCGTTTCTCAGTCCAAAAGGCATGACTGAATAGGAAAACAGACCCCATGGTGTAATAAAAGCTGAGATTTCCTTAGCCCTGGGTGTTAATGGCACCTGCCAGTATCCTTTTAAAAGGTCTAGTTTAGTGACAAATTTCACACTTCCTACCCGATCAATACAGTCCTCCATGCGTGGCATCAGATAACAGTCAGGTTTAGTGACAGCGTTAATTTTCCTGTAATCTGTGCAGAATCTATCTGAACCATCAGCCTTATCTGCCAACAATGGAGATGCCCAGCTAGAGCATGCTGGTTCAGCAATCCCATGTTCCAGCATATACTCAACTTCCTTTTCCATTTGTTTGCGCCTTCCATAGGCATCCTATAGAAACACTGCTTAATGGGTTGAGCATCTCCGACATCAATGTCATGCTCAATCAAAGTGGTTCGTGATGGTGTGTCAGAGAAAAGAGAAGAATATGACTCAAACAGCTTCACCAGATCTGCCCGCTGTACCTCAGACAAATAACCCAACTGGTCATTTAAATGGTCTAAGTACTCAGAATTTTTCAGTTTGCCTGTCAAAACAGGTTCTGACGGAATTTCAAAGTCATCAGTAGAGAACACTCCCACTGTGGCGACTGTCCCTAATGAATCCAGTTTAGAAATTTGTGTAGACTGGCTATCCCTACTTAACTCATTAACTCAGAGAGAGAAGGAGCAGCATGATAGTGCTTTAATGAATTTACATGACACCACTGAACTTTTTTCCTCCTCTCTGGAGTGTGTATCAAGTAGTCCCTGTCTGACATATGGCTTTTAACAGTATAAGGTCCACTAAATCTTGCCTGAAAAGGGGAACCTATCAAGGGCACCAATGCCAAAACCTGATCCCCTGGTTCAAAAGCACGGTCTTCAGCCTTCTTATCAAAAAGCCTTTTCATTTTATCCTGAGCTCCCTTAAGCTTTGCTTTAGCAGTGGCACAAGCAACATGCAAGCGACGCCAGAAATCATTTACATAATCCAACACACTATGAGGTGGCTCAACATTTTTTAACTCATCTCCCAAAACAGCCAATGGACCCCGTACCCTGTGCCCAAACACTAGCTCATTAGGACTGAAGCCGGTGCTTTCTTGTGAGACTTCTCTTATTGCAAGTAGCAACCAAGGCAGGCCCTCTTCCCAATCTTGAGAGAGCTCAGTGCAGTAGGAGCACAACATAGATTTCAATGTCTGATGGAAACGCTCCAGGGCTCCTTGATACCTGATGTTTAGCCCCAAGTTGCTTTACTACCTGGGCAAAAGTACAAGACATGAAATTACTTCCCTGGTCAGTTTGTATTACCTTCGGAACCTCAAATGTTGACATGAAGGAGGTAAGAGCTTTCAGCACTGGCTTAGTTTTAATTGAGCGCAAGGGAAATCCTGCAGGATAGCGAGTACTTTTACAGATCACAGTGAGCATGTAGTTATTCCCAACCTTGCTCTTTGGCAATGGACCCACACAATCCAAAATCAGATGTTCAAATGGCCTCTCCACCACTGGAATTGGGTACAATGTACCTGGCTTTATGTGCTGATTGGGCTTACCAGTCAACTGACAAGTTTTGCAAGTTTTACAATACTTTGCTACATCTTTCTTCAAACGAGGCCAAAAACAATGGCGGAGAAGTCTGTAATATGTTTTCTTCACCCCTAAGTGACCTGCAATGCCATCATGCGATGTGCTCAACACCAGCTCTCTAAATTTTGAGGGGACCACTACTTGAACACTGTCTACCTGGACCCCATTAACCACATGGGCCCACTTCCTCAAGAGCAACCCATCTTGTAGAAAATAGCCACTAGGAACACTACTAAGCTCACCTTTAGACTGAACCCAATTAAACAACTGATTCAGTGTGGGATCTGCAATTTGCTCCTTTATACATTCCTCTCTAGATAGTGTTGAGAGTGGAGAAGGAAACTTGATGTAGGCTTCTCCCCACGAAACGCTGTCTAACCCAGGAGTAGTTTGTGGTGCAGAAGCGTGAACTTTCTCAGATTCAGTCTTACTCTTTGCACGTGTCACAGCAGAAGAAGAAAAGACTTTCGGATGTTGCTTAGCACACTCATCTGGTTCCTCAGACTCTTGCAAGGGTGGAGCAACATACAGAACCGGTGGGCTGTCCTTCCAAACTTGTGCACCAGCTAAATCATTCCCCAGGATGACATCTAACCCTTCAATAGGAAGGTGGGGACGGACACCCATTGCCACCTCTCCACATACTAAATCAGAATAAAGATAAAAACTGTGCAAAGGCACCCATAGAGGAACCAAACCAATGCCAAGAACAGGGGATTTATTTGCTGTTGCAGTACGAGCCGAAAAAGGCAAAACACTCTCCACAATAAAACTCTTAGTAGCCCCTGTATCTCGCAAAATCTTAACATGTACTTTTTCTTTTCCGTCCAAAAGATACAAAACCATCTGAGACAAAAGGTGCATACATCACATCAATACAAGTAGGTGGTACCTTATCTGGAAGATGATCAGTTTTATCAGACAAGGCAGGGCTAAATACTGTTGACACAAGCCCAGTTGACTTCACATACACAGAGGAGTCCATAGACTTGCAGGGAGACTTACTTATTGGACATTCCCCTTTCCAGTGTCCCTTGTTTTTACAAGTGTGACAGATTTTATTAGGATCAAACTTTCCATTTGTACCTGCAACATATCTCACAGTATTTTGAGAAGACTCCCGAAAGACCCCTGGAGATCTATTAGGCCTAAACTTAACATGCTCCCTCTGCTGCCCATCCCTGTGAACCCGATCAAGCACTTGGTTCTCAGCATGTCAAAACATATTCATCGGCCATAACAGCAGCTGCAGAAGCTGTCTTCACCTTCTTTTCATTAATATAAGTAGCAAGGTGAACCGGCAGAGTACTCTTAAACTGTTCCAAGACAATCAGGTTACACAAATCATCATATTTCTCCACCTCCGAAGCAGCACATCAACGTGTAAAGTGACGCAAAATATCCTGGGCAAACTCAACATAAGTCTGTTTATCCCCTCTCTTCCAGTTTCTAAACCTCTGCCTGTATGCTTCCGGAACCAGCTCGAAACCAACGCATTACTATGGTTCGTATCCATATTCACCAGTTAACCAGGATTATGCAAGAATAAGGTAATTCAAAAAACCCAAGAAATAAAACAAGGCAATGTGAGGAACACAATGCAAATCACAAGGATGGATTACGGAGCATCCCCCCTATCTACCTAGCCCAAAACTGACTAACTGCACCCTATTCTTCATGTGCATATTGGCAGTGGGTATTTATGCACCTACAAACCATCTGCATTGGAGAAGCCAGAATGCCCCAGCCAATACATCAAAACAATACAGCAAAGAAGAGTGGGCCAAAATTCCTCCACAGCTCCTCCACAATTACTTTTTCACACAGGGCCAGGTAGGTTAGGATAGCTTTTTTCCCTTATTAAATGAAATCATCATTTAAAAACTGCATTTTGTATTTACTCAGGTTATCTTTGTCTAATATGAAAATTTGTTTGATCTGAAACATGTAAGTGTGACAAATATGCAAAAAACTAAGAAATCAGGAAGGCGGCAAATACTTTTTCACACCCCTGTAGTCTGTTAGATAAAGGTTATATGATACATTATTCCTTAACAGACTGATACAAAACAAGAATCATTCTAGCATGATTTCTTACACACCGCAGAGCATGACTGGAAGTGATCAAATTAATTGTACCGTGTGTTGTGTTTGTGTGGAAACACCTGCATAATTTTTGTTTTCTACTCAATTCATTACTTTTTGTATTTGTCTCTGGTCTTTATCTTGTAATGTGATCTTTTTTTTTTGTTTGTTTGTTTTGTTTGTTTTTTAAAGCCTAATGAGTTTAAGAAAATAAAAATCTTTATTAGTGAGAAAAACAATAAAATAATTATTATGTAAAGCATGTATTTGGCATTTTTACTGCATTTGGAAGTGGTACTGGAAAAATAGCCAATATTGTTTCACAAACAAAACTGTAAACTTACACTCACACTAATTATTTATCTTATAGAGGAAAGGTACTGTAGGTACAGGTATTCACTGGTGAACAATTATGCTAAACATATGTTTAAAAAAACGTTCCTTTACAGCAATAGACTGTACAGAACACTAAAATGTAAATCCTTGCCGGAGTTTATGTTTACATTATTTATAAGTATAAGTAAGTATGTATAAGTTTAAGTTCCATGCTTGTTATTGTGTTTAGCTGTTTTTCTTATTTAATGTCAGTGAAACGTAATTCAGTACATTTACTCAATGACTGTACTTGAGGGACTGTGAAACATTGTACTTATGGCTTGTCTTCTTTTTTATTCACTGTTCTGATTAGGATTTTACATACACTACTGTGGAAAAGTCTTGAGCCACCCCTCATTTCTTTATATTTTGCTAGGAAAATGAGAAATAGTTGCATCAGTGTATTGAAACATGTGCAAACATACATGGAAATACAGTATTTAAGGCAAAAACAGTTTGTACAATTCTAACAAGCTTGAAAGTCAATATTTTATTATTCTCTAACACAGCCTGAGCTCTCTTAGGCAAGTAGTCAACTTTTCTCAAGTAGAATAGCTCTTCTTTGGATGTTGGCTGCCTTTTTCAGGTCCTGTGTCAGGTCTTTGTTGGATTTTTTTTTCCCTATTTCTTAAGTCATGACTTTCAGATACTGTTCATCTCCTGTAGATACATTTTTAGGCCTGCCACTTGTTCTTCTGTCCTCTGGTTATCCAGTATCCTCAGAACTTTTAAGGACATACTAGACAATACACCGAGATATGCCAAGTTTTTGGTTAATACCTCCTTGGAAATCATGTTGTTCTTGCAAAAAAACTACATTTTTCATAGATTCAACTAAAGAAGTGGAACCAACTTGTGTTTTTTGTGTAACAGGCTGCTAGCAACAAAGTGCCTAAAGATCCCATTTAAAATCAGTTCTTTGCCAAGTTGTCTGTCGTGTATAAACACAACACTGTTTTATTTCTTGAGTTAGGTGTCTGTCTTTATGCTTGAATGATTCATAGGTCAGTGTTAAGTTGCTTAACAAACAAACAAAATAACTTTGGACTGGGACTTTGGACTATAATGTTACAGGGTTTGTGTGTAAGGCACATTTTTTATGGCAGAGCAAGTCTTTTGCTAAGCTTGGAGGGACACCTGGTGGTGAAGGAGTATTACATATAGTAAAATGTACTGAAATATTTTGTGTGTTCACAAAAATGGATTTAAAAATAATATTAAAACAACTTTGGTATGTATATAATTATATATGGACTGCAAACTTGAATATATAGTAATAAACCTGAATATATCTAATAAAACTCTGAACATATAAAATGAAACTCAGAATATACTGAATTTGAAAAATATGGAATGAAAATGTGAATATACTGTACTGTGCAAAGTCCCCCATTTCCTTATATGTTGTTAGGAAAATGGGAAATAGCAGTGATTTATTGAAACATGTGCAAACATACCAATACATGTATGTATATGCATGTATGCATAAGGCAAAAACTGAGTTTGTACAGCTGTAATGTGCTTTAAAGTCAATATTTGCTCTTCTTTGGATGTTGGCTGCCTTTTCTTCCCTTCTGTCATGATGATCCCACACTGCTTCAATAATGTTGAAGTCTGGGCTCTAGAGAGGCCAGTCCATGACTGATAGTGTTCCACTTTGTGTTTTTCTATCCAGGTATTTTTTACTGCATTGACAGTGTCTTTGGTATCATGCTAAAAAAAATAAAACAGTTGCCAATCAGACGCTTTCCAGATGGTATTGCATGGTGGATCAAAATCTGACATTACTTTCTCTGTTCATAATTCCATCAATTTTAACAAAATTCTCAACATCACTGGCTAAAATGCAGCCCCAAACCATGACAGAGCCTCAACTGAGTTTTACAGATGGCTGTGGACACTCACCTCCTCCACACATACTGATGACACTTTGAATCAAAACTTTCAAGTTTGGATTCATCACTCCATAAGACTGATTTTCAGTCCTGTTCTTGTGTAATTTGGGATACCTCACCCTTTTCTCTCTGTTTCCCTTCCTTGAGAATGGATTCTTGATAGCCACTGAAACCATTTCTGATGACATTTTAGTGAACAGTAGATGGATCACCTGAAGGGCCAGAAGCATCTCTCAGGTCCTGTGTCAGGTTTTTGCTGGATTTTTTCCTGTTTCTTAAGTATATGACTTTCAGATACTGTTCATCTGCTGTAGAGTTTTTTTAGACCTGCAACTTCTTCTTTTGTCCTCCACTTGTCCAGTTTCCTCAAATTTTTTTTAACACACCACCATTTTTTTGACACACTGCACACCATGCCAAGATATGCCAAATTTTCAGCTAATAGCTCTTTGGGAATCACCTTGTTGGTCCAAAAATACTATTTCATGTCTGTCAAACTGTGTCGTCTTTGGCATTTTTCATAGTTTTTGTGACAGGCTGCTAGTAACAAAGTGCCTAAAGATCCAATTTAAAATAGGTTCTTTGCCAAGTTGTCTGTTATGTGTAGACACAACACTGCTTCATCCCTTGAGTTAGGTGCTTTTTTATGCTTGAATGATTAAGTGAACTAACAAAAAATAATAATAATTATCATCATCATCATCTACTAATGGTCAGGTACAAGTAGGCAATGTCCAAAGAAAAGCTTTGAATGACCTTCAGGAAGCCTTGAGAACTATTGCTCAAGACCACAAGACCAGGTCTGGCTCACTGGAAACAAATTATAAAGACTCAAGACTTTTGCACAGTACTGTATGAAACAAAAACTTGAATAAATATGCAGTCTATCTAGTTAAACCAGAATATATAGAATGAATGCATTGAAATTGCAAACTTGAATATATAGTTGAACACATTTGAATTGAAAATGTGAATATATAGATTAAAACTCAAATTATATGGACTTGGGTATATGTAAAGAAAACTGTAAAGAAAACATATATACAATACATATGTAAGGTTTTATGCCAAAAAATGTAAACAGTTTGGAGGCTATACTGTATTACCCTTTACTCTTGTATTTTTAGTACTTATAAGTAATCATGTTTGAACTATGCATCATAACTAAAAAAATTAACAAATCTTATAAGGCGAAAATGTCTAAAACCTAAAGATAAACTAACAAGTATGTGGTATGGCACATCATCTCTAAGAGAAAGACAGAGGTCTACCAATAAATTCCAACTTTTATTTCATATATTTAATTTTCCATATCATCATATATGTGTAATCATTTTCTTAATGGCATAATAACTGTAAAATATATAGATATATTGTGTGTGGGATTACATTGTGATTCTAAATGCTATAATTGATTTTATTTGCCAACTCTTACATTCATATTGTTCTATGATATACAGAGCTGAATGATAAAAAAATATATATACACTTATTATCACGTCCGACCTAAGTGTTCCAGTGAAGTATTATAAATCTTCATCAGAATAGCTGCACATTCTGTTTTTACATTGCATCAAACAACAAACAGAAGCCTGAATCAATAGATTTAATGGCGCTCTCCGTCAGCCCAGTACTTTTTTATTCTGATAGTTCACTTGCATCTCTCTCCTCCTTCTGCAACTATTGTGTGATATTGCCTCATGCACTTGAAAGGCCTACGACTGCTAGGAGAGATACCAAGAGATTTCACACACACATATACACACGCCTTCACACACGCACACCCTCTACGAGCTGGGACATGAGATAGGCAACTTGTGTTTTCTGTTGACTGCCGGAGCTTGATATGACTCCACTCAGCCCCGGGGATCAATCAAAATACAGGAAAAAGCACTAAAATATTGGGGGGAAACATAACACGAGGCTGTACTTATTAATTCTCTAAACACACTTCTCTTTATTGTGTGGCTGTTTGGACTCAGCCCTACCTCCTTAATCTAGAGGGAATAAGGTTGTTTTCTCACAAAATGGTCAGGTGTCAATCAAAGCCTGCCTTCATGTGCTGCCATCCAGCGATGAATCCTGGGAATAAGACTCAGAATCTGACTGCATTGCAGCCTAAAAGAGAGGGCTGGAACCTGCAGTTTTGGGGCAGGGTATAAACATTATGAGAGGGGCACAGGGGCTTTTATTCTGTATGTCTGTATCTCTTAATCCCACTCTGTTCTTATTCTGTGTGTGCACTGGGCTGAATAGAGCTAAAGGTGTTATGATAAAGAGCATGAAGAGAAAAACAGTCCAAAGACAGAGGTGGATGATACTACATAACTGGTTTATTTGGCTGTAATTGACCTGATGTTTCATTTCCTGACATTGACATCGACTATTAAAAGGACCTGAATTTCAGATACATCAAATTGATCAATTGAAAACAAAATTCCCATGAAGTCGTACCCAACAACCATTTATTGTTGCGTCAACAGGTGATTGTTTGTTCGCAAAATACAGCCGAGAAAGAGGGAAAAGGGAAAGGAAAAAAGAAAGCCAGTGAATGCTTCTGTTTCTCAGAGCAAGAAAGCAAAACCTGAGCATGAATCACACTGGCAGGGGTAGAAACTCAGAGAAAAGTTGCCAGCTGATGAGAGGGAGAAAGTCAACTCAGTTAAACTGACGCAGTGGAGATCTTGAAGCCATGCAGTTAACAGAATATTGCCTTCAAATAACACTCGCACATGCTTTTCCAAAATCAAACATGCATTGGGTATTTCAGAAGGGTAAAGAAGTGTAAATACTCAACAGTTTAGCAATACAAATTCTCTAAATGTTTCTGATAATGAATATTTGTAGAGCATGTTACACAATTTTTCCAGCAATCCCTTTATTCAGTTGATTGTTTTAAGCAAATGATAAATGAACATTATTAAGTAAAAATAAAATAGAAAATAAAATCTATATTTAGCATGGATCTGCCTTGATGCTGCTGATGTGTGTCACAAAAAACCACAAGCAAATTCAATCACTACTACTAATTCAAAGAGCATTTTGTAAACGATCCTTCGTTGCAAGCGCAAACTCAGTCGTCACAAGGCTGTGAGTGCAGTTCGGATCACAGTGGTCACGGACAAGTTCAGCATCTCCTCTGGAAGCCACCTCGCTAAGGCTTGTTATAGTTTAGTCACCCATTTGGAAACTTCTTGTCTTTTCTTTTAGGAAAGGTGTCTGTATGTTCAGTCATCCTCTTGGAACAATTACATTATTTTATTTTTTTAAGAAAAGAACTACCAAAATCATGCAAACTACCATTTGTGAGACAAAAACCAGTTGGTGCTCTTGACTTGATTTTTCTCTTGGTGCTGGCTGGGTAAGTTCGGAGGTGAGGTCAGCGTGGGCATTTTTTTAGGCACTGCCATCCTGTTTGAGCCGCTGACTGCGAGCCTTGTAGACCTCGATGAGTAAATCTTTGACATACTGTATTTCTCGCTCCACCGATTCTGCCTTGTCACGAAGCTCCCGGTTCTGCCCCTCAAGGCCGTGCAGCTCCTCCTCCAGAGAGTCCAGCTCCGCCCTCTTTCGCAGCCTGTACCTGCAATTAGGAACAATGTGTCTGGTTGGTTTTACAGGCTTTGCTGCCTTGCAACTTTAATAATGAGTCAAGCGTGTGTGACCTTTAAAGCTACATCGTTTGGATTACACAGAGCTCAAACATCCCTCCCCTGGGATAACATGAGGTCCTGTTGATTTCACCCTTTCTGCCTGGTCTAACTTTTTACCTCACAATATAAAGCGTTTTTTTCATGTACATGCTATTTTACACAGTTGTGAGTAGGTGAAACACACTGAGCTGCCAGACTTATAGAACTGGTTAGGTGGGGCTGAATTTGGCAGACAGTAAGGGACTTTCCATGTCCCTCCTACAGTTTGCAGGACATTTAAAGCAATGTGGTGGCTGCTATATGTAACACTCCTGCCATGCTGAAGTTGGACATTTAAACAGACCCTTACTAATGATCAACAGCAATATTTTGTCAATTATTTCCATTAAATCTTGCACATTTTTAGGATGTGAAAGAAGGTCAAAGTGTGTTTTATGATGAATAAAGTAATTCAGTTGTTTACCTGTGAGCAGCAGTTTTATTCTGGTCTCTCTTCTTCTGCTTCCTCTCTCCAGTGCTGGCATCCAGAGACACTGCACTCATCATCAGAGCTGGTTTCACAGAGCAGGGCTCATCCTTTAGCCTCTGGGTGGGGCGGTGGATGGGGCCACCCAACAGTGGCCCCTCACCCTCCCCTCTGGACAGACATTCATAGCTTTGGTCTGCAAGGCATTCTGGATAGAGGTAGTGGCCGTGTTGGGGATCGACAGCCTGTGCTTGTGACGGCTGATCTAGGTCACCTATAAAGCTATGGTAAGGTTCTGTGCTGGCCATGGACTGGTGGAAGTAGCCGTCACCGGCCACCATTGTCTCTTGGGGGATACTCCCGGAAAGTCCTCCATCTTTGCTGCAGTGCAAGACCTCGAGCCCCGTGCTGTCGTAACTTACATTGACCTTCACATTGTGCATCAACTGTCCCTCTCGCTTGTGGTGGCCGTCATACGAGCCACCCAGACAAAAACCTCTAGCAATCTCTTCGCTGCAAAACATTCCTTCTGAGAAACAATAACTCTCCTCTTCCTTCAAAGATAAAGCACATTCTCTCACCTTCTTGATGCTGCCGAGACTATTCTTGCTCACCGTCTTCAGTGTCGAGTAGTGGTTCACAGACAGCTCTGTACTTCCTGAGTAACATCCCCTGGAGCCCCACGTATCAAGTCCAACTTCATCCCCGGCTTTCACAGCCTCACCAAGGATTCTTCGCCCATTGTTGTGGTGGTAGCGGTGGTGGTAGTTGTATGGAGCGGGTCTTGCGATTTTGGTTCTGCTGATGGGTCCGCCGCAGAAGCTGGCCAGGTCCAGTTCCCCTGTTGCCAGGGTAACAACCACAGGGCTGGTTTCTGATTGGCTGGTCCCATACGAGCCATAGGGTAACTGGTAATAAGACTGGGAGCCCATGGCTTGGGCACCCTTATCACATTTTGAAGATTTCTCCAACTTGTTTGTGGTGGATGTGGACTCGGAGCGGAAGTAGTCCTCAAGCTGAGCCAGCTCCTCCTGCAGTAGAGAGGTCATGACCTCCAGATCCGAGGGCACCTTGACATCATGTTCTAACGGCGAGGGTGGAAGAGATGAGCTTGGAGAAGACTCGGTCGTAGACACAAATGAAGACAAATCAACTTTTTCCGTCATCCAATCAGAGTGACCATCACCTAGAAAAATTAAAAATCAGAATAAAGCATCATGTAATCAGCAAAGCAATCCTTTTTTTTTTTCAAATGTTTGTAAAAAAATTACTGAAATTAAATCTTAAAATTCAGAAAAAAAATTCTTAAATAAGCAAAGGTTGAGAGCACAAATGTAAAAAAGAAAAAAAAAGAAGACGCTTAAATTAAAATTAAGCAATACATCCCAAAAAAATCCAAGTGCCCAACTAACCGATCATCTGAAAATGATTGAACAGCATCGTCTGCATTCGATAAATATCCACTTAGCTGTACTCACTGTACGACATTAGCCCCGTGCTGCACTGCGGCTCCGACCTCGGGATGTGGAAAAATAAAAAAGCGTCTTGGCCAAACTCACCAATTAAGTGCTGCCTCTCAGCTGGCTCCGCCCCCGTCCCCGGCCGTGATTGGCTGGGGCTAGCCTGTCGGAGATGGGGAGCGCTGAGCTCGCCTGTGGAAATGGGAGGAATTTTCCTGCGAAGGATCGATGCCGCCATTGTGTCGTCTGCTTCGATCGAATTGTTCAAAAGCACAAACCGTGCACTGGGTGGATGAAAGAGTTGTGAAAACACCTGAAGACCTGTGGGGGAAAAAAAAAATGAGAAAATTTGTTAAATTTGTTTATATTTTGAATTAGCCTTAAATGGCCCATTTCAATCTCTAAAGTTAATAACCCCCTAAATTTTTCAAAAACAATGCAGTATTAATATTTTAGAATATAATTACAAAATAAATGCACATTAATTGTTAATTGAGTTCAGTTTAATTAAATCACCTGTAACCTAATACAGCCATTATTTGAAGCCACTACTGACTGATGTCACACTTTAAATTTAAATTGGACATACGCCTGGGAAAAAAAACATGGAAAAATAAAAAAAACTGATTAAAAATATGATAAAAACTTTAGTATTCCGTAAATAACATAATTACAGACTTCCAGAAACAAAACAGGAGGTATTTTACAGAATGTGTGTAGTAGAAACATCTGTTGCGCACTTAAAAACGTGTCAAGACACAGAAATCAAATACATTCACTGTGTTTACACTTTAAAAATGTAACTTTGACGAGGTTACTTTAAATAGTAATAACGGCTGAAACAACCCTGTAAATACCGCAAAATAACCACCGACCTCACCGGACTCTGTAACGTTAGGTTAAAAGTGTCTAAATGTGTTTGTTAAGTAAAAAAAAGACGTTTTTCTCCGAACTTTTCTTCTACTCCTACAAAGCTAAAAGGCACTTGTACTCACCCCATAGTTTCTGAATTAGTCTTGTAAAAAGTGCGTTGCAGAAGCAAAGCACACGAAGCTTTACGTTGAAGAGGACGACAGTCACCGTTTAACAAGCCATAATTTCCCTTTTGGAAATCAGGGACTCTTCATGAAGCGCTATTTCGACGAACAAGACTTGCAGACAGAAAGTTTTTAAATCCGCTACTTCTCCAACTCCTAATGCCCGGACCGGATCACAGAAGATGAAATTAATCCGCACTTAACTGAGTTCACCGGGCCGTTACGTCATGAAGCTGGGGGACTTTCCCATTATCCAGAGACCGCAGACTGTTATTGTGTGAGGAGTCCGTTTAGCTGACCCTGTTTCACTTGATTTCTGTAGCTCATTTCACTTTTACTTCACTTGCATTAATTATTTTGTTAGAGAACTGGTAAATAAAACGTCTGTGGTTTCAGATGAAATCCTTTTATAAAATAAAACGTAGTAAAATGTTGTTACTGTTTCTTGTTAGAAAAAAGTACACCAATCACTTGTCCAGTGAAGCACTGAACATTAAAATTACCAGCTAAATACATTATTAAATCCTTCTAAACAAAAACAGTGTAGAGGAAAATATGAGGAATATGTTCATGAGACGGTACAGTAGGCACTAGTTTTCAGCGCACCGCAGCGGAAGGACATCGTGTTGCAGTTCGAAGGTGTAACTTTAGTTGCAGCCCTGTTGCATCAGATCCGCAGGGGATTCGCTGAGCGCTTTAACAATGTGGCCGCACCATTGGTTTATGAAGGGGAACTTTTCTGTTTCTATTGGCCTGCTATCACTCTTACACTGATTGCTAATCATTGCGCATTAACAGAGACCTGACACTGGTGTAACTGGAAAGGAACTAGTGAAGGTGTGGTGAGAATAGAAAGTCTGACCTCCAGCTGGGAGCAGAAACACATACAAACAGCTATCTTTTTTTAAGTTTCCTTTTATTTCTTTTAATGTCACTTCCGTCAGTTTGTAGAACTACTTCACGTTTGTGTGAATATATTTACCTGAACATAAAGTTACTTTACCAAACTTTCTACTTAAGCCTTGTAATTTTCTATCTGCAAGTTATACATAAATATATAGTAAGCTATAAGCTATTTTTAGTTTAAAGTAATAAATATGAAATATCATCTCAAATCTGCTTTTTGAAAGCAATTTGCTATTTCAGTAAATTGTGAGTTGATTTCATTCAGAAACAGAAACAATGATCTCAGTGTGTGAGTAGTCAAGAAAATTAAGTATGTGGCTGTTTTTTTAAAAACAGATTTTATCTGTTAAACATTGCATGAAAAATAAGAAATCTAATACTAAATTGTATTCAAAATTTTCTCAGCTTGTGTGCTTGAGGTTTAGTGGAAAATTAAGGAGAAACTACAAACACAAACAGAGCAAACACAACTTACAATGAAAGGACCTCCTGGATAGATAGATAGATAGATTTAGAGCTGATTTATTTATCCCAAAGTTTGGAAATTCCTTTCTTACGGCAGTTAAAAATCAGGTTAAACACTACAAACACATAACAAATAGCTTAAATAAGTAGAATATATGTAACTCAACATAACAGAATACAATATGACCAAACAGATAACTTAAGAAGGTAAAAACTAGTTGGATCAGATTTGTTTATAATATGCTCTGTTTCTTGACGAATGAATTAAACTCAAAATATAAGTTATATGGAGGTGGTGACAAAGCTTATAACCATATATGTACAAAAGCACACAAAAAGAATAATAAAAACAAGTTGTATTATTATCATAGGTAGTATCAGTATTGATACTGAATTTCATTTCACACATCACAGCCAATTTTAAGTGTTCACATGTGGCTAATGGGCTCCAGGGTTGCAGAAAACTTGAATGGCAGTGACTGTAGTCCAAATGAGAAGCTGAGCGATCTGCAAAATTTTACAGACCACAAACTGACACCTGATTAAAGGTCTTTAACAGCATTGTCTTTGGTAGTCTTTTTTTTTTACATGAAAATTTACACCATGCCCAACCCATCATTTTAAGATTGAGCAGTAGTCTGTAAAGTCAGCAAGATACAGAAGTGAAACACACTCATTGTAACAGAGCCATACATTTTTTTAACTGCTTATTTTGCTTAGGGTTGCCTTTGGGCTGGAGCCTATCCCAAATGACATAGGGCGAAAGGCACAAGACATCCTGGACAGGTTGCCAGTTCATCACAGAGCTAACACAGAGAGACAGACAACCACACACACTCACATTCAGTCCTAGGGCCAATTTAGAATTACCAGTTAACCTAACAAGCATGTCTTTGGACTGAGCCCAGAGAGAATCCATGCAGGGAGAACATATAAACTCCACACAGAAAGGTCCCAGCCAGCTGGCAGGTTAAATCATTGTTCAGTTTTATTAATTATAATTTGTTTTCTAACTGAAAAAAGATTTACAGATCTTTATAAATCATTAGTAAGTTATAATTTACATTTATAGTATTGTGTATTGTCTCATAGATGATAAAACAATGACAGTGACATTTTATTTGCTTTGCTGTATTTTGTTACTGAATAGCAAATATTATTCTTGTTTGTAATACAAGTTTCATCACAGATCAGTGAGCTTGTTCTCATTCCGTGCATCAAAATGCTAATGTATTTAAAGTTGCTGGCGTCTCAGAGATAAACACAAAAATCTGAAAGTAATTTGTTAGATTCAATTGAATAGAGTAAGCTCTGTTCTACTTACTTAAATTTTTGGGGTTTGTATGACATTTTCTTCCTTTTTGGGTTAATTAAACTTATTATCATTGACTAACTTAACCTATTTTTCCAATTAAACAAACAATAAAGTACACTTTCACTGTACTCATTTCTATTGTTTAAACATGAATGAGGTTGTCTGACATTATGTCAGCAAATGTGATGAGAGTTGGTGGGGAAGCATTAGTGTAATAAGTCCTTCGCAGTAGCAAAGCAATAAAGTTACCTAAAATATTGTATTTTTCATGTTTTGCCATATTAAGCTTTTCTGTGTTGTTAAATTATATTTTTTGTTAAGTTACTGAGGTTGTGCTTCTTTTACCAACATGCAGCAAATATGGGACACCATGAGGTGAGGTGAGACTGACAAAGTGAACTTCAAGCGCTCTACATTAACGTTTTGCAAAACAACCATAATGCTGGTCCAGTATATGTTTCCAAAACAAACAAGCAAATTAAAAAGAATACATAGTGAGTTAAAATACCATAAAAGAGTCATTTTAACTCTTTATTTTTACGTTATATTAACTTAATCTTACTGAAGAGGCGAATGAAAAATAAGTCCTAGAACTTAATCAAAACATTTAAACTGTGAAAACACTTCACTTTTAAGTTCATCAATTCACAAAGACTAAGCCAGCTCATCAACATGCTGAATTCATCTCCACAATGTTGCATCTGTTCAAAATCAGTTGGAAGAACAATTTAATTGTGTGTCACAGTATAAAAGAGGCATCAAGTGACTTATGTACAGGTGTTAGGCAAGAAGATGGAGCAGTAAGAACACAGAGAATAAGCAAGAGTTAGAGTGAGAGTGAGAGTGAAGGTAAGGGGAGGCCTAGCAGGCAGCAGAAGGTAGTTTCAGTTTTGTTGTTAGTTCAGCTGAACACTGTATTGCAATAAAAAATATTTCTTTTGTTACCTATTTGTATCTGTGCAATGATTTTCATTGTAGTGTTTCTCATTGAATTTACATTACATGGGTGAAATTACTGAGTTTTGCTACACGCTATGTGAAATAGGTACCATTTGTGTTTCATATACATGTAGTACTCAAAATGCTATTTTGGGATAAAAAACCCTACACTTCCCCAAAATGAGAAAAAATACTAGTATGCATTTGAATATGTAACATGGCCTCATGAAGCCAAGACAGATATGAACACTTTTGGTGGTAGTGTTTTGAATTTATCACATCAGTGTTCATTTGATGGCACGCCTATTAAGGATATAATAGGTCTGTGTATTGTTTAAAGAAGAGAAAACATGGTTTTGAGTACTGTGTATGAATTTGCAAGAGATGTGTGG
>VUQS01046082.1:0-11227 GCA_015108495.1 Heterochromis multidens
TCATCCTACAGCAAGATAATGACCCAAAACATAAGTCCAAGCTATGCCAGAATTACCTCAGGAAAAAAGAACAAGATGGTAAGCTTGAAAACATGGAGTGGCCACAGTCTCCAGACTTAAACCCCATCGAGCTGGTTTGGGATGAACTGGACAGAAGAGTGAAAACAAAGCAAACTACAAGTGCCACACATTTATGGGAACTTCTGCAACAGATATGGGAAGAACTTTCTGAAGAATATTTGATTTCTATTGTAGAAAGAATGCCACGAGTGTGTTCAGCTGTTATATCTGCCAAAGGTGGCTACTTTGATGAGTCAAAAGTTTAGAATACATTTTGGTCTATAAATTGAGTCCATGATTTCTTTTTTAACTCCAATTGCTTATTTGTACTATGCTTTCATTTCAGAGTGCAATGAGACATTAAACTGCATAATTTTCAATAAAAAACTGGAAAAATTGGGGTGTTCTAAAACTTTTGACCGGTAGTGTAGGTTTCAGAGGCTCAAAAGTAATTGGACAATGGACCAACAAGCAGTTTCATGGTTACACAACACCTGCTCCCCAATTATTCCATGACAGAATAAGCAGATAAAAGATCTGGAGTTGATTCCAAGTGTTGAACTTGCATTTGGTTGCTGTTCAGTGGTACTCTCAATATGAGGCCCAGTGCAAGTGAGGAAGGCCATCATTAGGTTGAAAAAACAAAATAAACAGCAGAAACTTTAAGAGTGGCCAAATCTGGTAAATTCTTAAAATAAGGAATACTCGGGCCTGCTCAGTCACATCCAAAGGCCTGGGAGACCACAGAAGTGCTGTCATGAACTCTCTTGAGGAGGTAAGCACATCATTGTTGAAGTGCATAATCGAGAGACTCCTTCATGCAAAAAAAACAACAACAAAAACTGTGTTGTTGTCCAAATACTTATGGACCAACATGTATATATTTTATTGAAATGTCTGAAAATGTACTTTAATTCTCTATCTTCAGTTTCTTTTTTGTCCTTCTGGTAAATTTTGCCTACAGTTTTGTTCTTTTTGTCCTCTCGAAAGTGTGATACTCTTATACATTCTCAACACTGTTTGTGGATCTCTCTAGTATCTATCTCTCTGTCTCACCCACACATATCAATTTGCCTCTGTGTCTTGCTCCTTTCTGTTGTCACTCATTTCTTCTCACCCAGACTCCCCTCTGGTGGAAGGTTGGTTTTCATTTAGTCATCTTTTGCTTCTGGCATTAGTTGTGTCAAAGCGTTGTGAACTTAAGGCCTCTGGCTCTCTTTTCCCTATGTCCACCCCTTGCACACCCCTTTTGATTTTATAATTCTCACACTGAATTTTCTCTCCTCTCTCTTCCTGTACCATGTCCTATCTACTTGGCTTTTTCTAGTAATGTTCTGTCCTGCATCCATTCCTCTCATCGTATCTCCTGTCCCCTTGATGTTCTTTTCTCTGTCTCACAACACAAAATAAAGAAGCAAAGCTCAAACACAGATTATAATGTCAAGTGACTACAAACTTTAAATGTATGTTTTTTTTGTGTGTAGGTGTCAGCTGGAGAGTATTTTTAGTTATTTATTGCTGATACATGTAGTAAACAAGTCTGGAAATAACACTTGTCAGATATGAAGAAAAATCACATGGCTTTACATTTAGAGTGATATTTAATAATAAATAAACAGACATTTGAGAAAGCAAAAATTTTAAATGAATTCATTTTGATTTATTACTGGGGACTGATGAAGATGTTTCTTGTCCTCCCTGGTACAATTCTTGGGCATGTCTGTAGTGTAGTTACAAGATTTTATGTTGGTAGCCTAGTAACACACATCTGTCTCTGTCTTAGAAGTCAAACTTTGTATGTTTCATGGCAGTGATAACAGGTAAGTGTATTTTTATACCTTCCAGTTATAGAATATACTGACCTACATGTAATTTTTTGTGCTAAAACAAAGTAATATAATTCCCACCTTGTGTGCCCAAAGGTAGTACATATGAAGAGCTCCAAGTGAAAGTATAGAAAGGTCGTTGTGTGAACAAAAACTTGGATATGTTCATCCTTCATCCATAAAGCTAAAGCTCTTTTGATCAAATCTGAGGCCATGCCAGATGACTAAGGTCCACACCCCATTTCTAAGCCAGGCACCCTTCAGAGAAAGCTAATTGCTGCTGCTTGAATCCACAGTGTTATACTTTCTGTCACTACCCACAGCTCTAGGCTCTAGGTGAGGTACAGCATCCATATCACTGCAGACACTGCCCTAATCTAACTGAAAATCTCCAACTCCACTCTCCGCCCCGCTTACGAATAAGACCGCAACAACTTCTCCACTTATGGCAGAATCTCATTCCCAACCCGGAGTGGGCACTATCAGTTTGTGAAGTAGTCACAAAAAAAGCAGTCTGTTTCTTTGTGTTCATGGATACTATCATGTTTTTTTCATGTCAGTAAGCACACATTTTTAAGTAATGCATTTCAGTAGGAACTATATTTCAAGTCAGAAGCATGTATTTTGTCTAGAGCAAGCAGAGGTGTCAACACGGCAACCTTTAAAAGACTTGGCAATCATTGTTTTGAACCCAAACCATTATCTTTTCTAAACCTAGCCCAGTAGTGTTTAATGCCTAACACCAACCAAGTCCTTTAATAGTGCCTAAATCTTTTATAGTACCTAAGTAGTTGTTAATCCCTAAAGTTAAACAAGTGACATCTTTATTAATTAGTAATGCATTTGAAAATGATACATATGATGTATGAAAATCTATGATGTACATGAGTTGAACTTGTCAGTAATAAAGGGCAACACCCACTGGGAATGACTCTAACTTATTGCCAGCATTGTGAACCAAGCTCTCACAGGGACCAAATAGTCCCTGACAACGATACACAATACTCTGAAAGTACCCCCAAAGTTCAACCTGAGAGATGCAGACAAATGCCTTCTCCAAGTCTGCAAAACACTTGTAGACTGGTTGGGCAAACTTCCACACACCCTTGAATATCTGTGAGAAGGCAAAGAGCTGGTCCAGTGTTCCATGATCAGGACAAAAACCACACTGTTCCTCCTGAATTTGAGATTCAACTAACGGATGGACTGACCTCTCCAGTACCCTGGTGTAGACCTTCCCAGTGATGCTGTAGCATGTGATCCCCTAAAGTTGGAGCACACACCCTCTAGTCCTCCTTCTTGTAAATAGCCTAAAGCCAGTTTCAGCAGCCAGGAAATCAAAGCCTCTGAGGCTATATGTTGTAGGGGGTATTTTGACCCTTGTAGGGTCTCCCAAGCAAAATTGGTCTTTGATCCAGACTGTGATTCAAAATGATGATAACAACAAGGATTCAGGAAACCCACCCTGGAGTCAGGCCTGAGGGAGGGGCTTGTTTGCAAATCCCTGGTGGCTGGGCCTTAACCCACGGGGTCCAGTTGGGCTCAGCCCAAACGAGCCACATGGATCTGTTCTCCTGTGAACTCACAATCAGTGGGAGGATTGGACTTGTGGATTAAATGGATTGGAGTTTGCTATGTCACAAATGCAAGACACATTGTTACATTTGGCATTTCTGCCTTGGAAATGATCATGCACTATAGCAATCTCATTTTGAGGTTCACTAAAGGCAGAAAGAAATGAACCAAACCCCAGAGTTATTTGTTTTGCCACTCTTTGTGCAGTCTTACCGTGATTGTTACATAATCAGTCAATAATCAATAAACTCTCCTTTCTTGTTTTACCAAGTCTAGTGGAAAACTAACCACTCACATGACATGAATTCCAAACTTTTAAATGACATTACTTTTAGGTGATACGATTATAGGATTCCTGCCTTTTTGCAGTAAATTTCTTTTTTTTTTCACTGTTTTGGCAAATGGGATCTATTACATGCACTACACAGCACACCACTGTACTACTACAACTACATGTTAGTTACAGGACTTACTGTCCTTGAATAGAAAACTTTTATCACTCAAAATTATGGTTTACTGATCCCCAACACATTTAACAATAATGAAGAGCTTTCAGTTCACAGTCACGTTATGTAAGGATGTGAATCCACCTTTAAAGTCAAGAATAGCAATAATTTCAGGTTTAGCCTTGAGCACAAAAAGACTGACTTTCAGCCATTCTTCTCTGTTGAGCAGACTAACAAATCAAAACACAGCAGCCCTCATACATAATTTGTATATAGTGACAAAGAAAGTATCCCACTTAGATTCTGTGTTTGAATGTGGGGACAGACTCGAGAGAGGAGCGGTGTGTGTTTATAGAGAGCAGGATGGCAGTGTCTGGCATCTCATTCTGTGATTTGGCTCTGTGTTAAATGAAGACAAACAAAATGGCTATAAAACCAATGTTTCTTGAACTCCCAGTTCTCCTTTATAGTGTCCCTTTCTCACTTTTCTGCTTCATTGTTTTTTTTAATTGTTTTTTTTTTCCAAACATTCTCATTAACTTGGCAGCACTTGTGTGTTCACCACAACCATCAGAACAAGAAGCTACTTTCAGCTGCTCCCTTATTTACAAGAGGTCGCCACAGCAGGGAGCTCCGCATGTTTGATTTGGCAGAGTTTTTACACCGGATGCCCATCCTGACGCAACCCCAAAGGGATTTGTGTCTCCTCCCAGGATCAAACTACGGAGCCACTCACAACCAACAACATAACAAAATAATTTTTCAGTCTCTGAAGAGAATGTGCCTTCCCAGTACTTCATTCATGGTGCTAAACCAAAATCTCCAAAACTCCAGCGTCAAGTACCCAAAGGTAATAGGTAGCACATGTTATGATTCAGCACAACTGGGTGGGTTTGGGTTTTTGTTTTTTTTTTTGTTTTTGTTTTTCTCCTTTTCTCTTCTTTACATCCTCATTTTTCTCAGGTGGAGATGCTGGGCTGGTTACATCTCTGGTCTCTGAGTCTCTCAGTGTGGGCCAAACCCTCCTCACCTCAATTGATTCATCAGGCGTTGAGACCATTCTCGTCACTATTGTGATGCAGTTTGTAACCCGTTTGAAGTCTTGTTTGTTGTCACCTTTTTCTCCCTGTGCTCTTCACAGCTGCTCACCAAAGAGTATTGCTTGGAATCTACTGGTTCAACACTCAGCCTACCTGCCCGCTCTCCACCTGCCTCCCGTAGAGATCCACCTGCCGACCCAGTACTGCTTCCATGCTATGTCTCTCCACACTCTCAAGTAAGACTCAATCTGATTCAGTTTACACACCAACCAGCTATATCCACTTCCTGGGCCGCAAATTAACTCTCATTCCCTGCAAGAGGGATCACAGGAGGGATCACAAGAGTGATCACAAGAGTGATCCCTCATGCATGGAAGCAGTTCTGGTTCCATAAACCCTTATTTGGTCATTTTCTCTGCAATAAAGCTCTCTTAGTTATAAGTCTCTGCATGTAGAGTCTGCTTCGTGGGTCCAGCCAGCCTAGCACTATGACAGCACAAGCACAAAACTCCAATAGTTGGCATATCTGAATTACACCAGTTTACAGAAAAACATAATTTTTGTTTACCAAATTTACATTAGACGTGAGGGTTAAATTGAGTTTTTTTATTTGACTTTTACTTTTGTCTAACAGGTAAATGAAAGACACCTATTATAAAAACCAAATAAACAAGGTAAAACAAAAACATTCGAATGTATATGAGAGTTCAGGTATTCAAAAAACTTATGGTTAATAGAATATGAAGAAAAACTATTTTGACATGACATCATGTGAAAGATGTCTACAATGGTATAGGAATATCTGCTGAAGTGAGCAGAGTGACCAGCTAGTCCAGGCCTGTCACATCCTGTAATACTACCTTGTGCCTCAAGAGATGATACTAAGTCACTGTAGTATCCAGCCCGGTTCAATACGAGTGAAAGAATAAGAACAACCCCAATTCCAAAGAAGTTAGCACACTGTATAAAATGTAGTTACAAACAGAATACAATGATTTGCAAATTTCATAAACCCATATTTTATTCACAGAAGAACACAGAAAACCTGAGACATTTAACTATTTCTGAGACATTTTACTATTTCATGAAAAATATTAGCTCATTTTGAATTTAATGGTAGCAACATGTTTTTAAAAAAGTTGGGGGGGGGGTCAAAAAGCTGGAAAAGTAATTGGTGCTAAAATATTTGCAACTAATTAGGTTAATTGGAGACAAGTCAGTAACATGGTCGGGTATAAAAAAAAAAGCATCTTAGAGAGGCAAAGTTTATCAGAAGTAAAGATGGGCAAAAGTTCACCAATCTGTAAGAAACTGCATTTACAAATTGTGGAACAATTTCAGAATAATGTTCCTCAACATAAAATTGTGAAGACTTTGAATATTTCATCATCTGCAGTACACAATATCATACACACATTCTGAGAATCTGGAGAAATCTCTGTGCACAAAGAACAAGGCTGAAAATAACTATTGGATGCCTGTGATCTTCGGGTTTTCAGGCAGCACTGTGTTAAAAACAGGCATGATTCTGTCATGGAAATCACTGCATGGGCTCAGGGAAACCTCCAAAAGTCAGAAAATGAAGGTTAAAGCGCTATCATGCAAAGAAGAAACCATGCATAAACGTTTTCCAGAAACACCGCCATCTTCTCTGGGCCAAAATTAATTTAAAATGGATTGAGGCAAAATGTAAAACTGTGGTCAGACAAATCAAAATTTTAAATTCTTTTTGAAAATCATGGATACTGTATCCTCTGGACTGAAAAGGAGACGGCCATCCGGAAATTGCTGCTTGCACACAAAAAGGCATTGTCAATGCTGAAAGGATTGATCCAGATTACGTATTTTTCAGGGAAGGCCTTTCATATTTCATCAAGACAGTGCTAAACTGCATACTGCATCTATTACAACATGGCTTCATAGTAGAAGAGTCCAGGTGCACATTTTTCTTTTATGCATTCTGTTATTAAAACCTGAAGGTCTTGGCCAGTGACCATTGGAGAGCAGAATTAACCAGACAGTATGCCAGCTAGGGTTCATTTCTAGCCTCACATGGATTCCCAGCCTCCTGCCATGCTTCCTTAAACCCTTAAGTTTTCCAATATCACATGCTTTATAATGCGATATTTCTAGCACTTGTTGTTCCTTTTTAATTGAGTCCCCACCTTTCAATGTTTTAAACATCTGCATATATTACATCTAATCATATCTTTTTTGTTTTGTTTTTACTGCAGTTATACTTTTGATATGAATGCAGCCTTCTGTAACTATGTGCAATGCTGCTATTTTGAGAAGGCCCAGTAATCAGTAATCAGTAGCTGAGTTTAGTTTGTATAACTTGGTTAATGACTGCATGAATCAAAGGTTTTACCTTTTTTTCATCCTTCCTTCCACCCTATTATTTATCTGACTATTCCTGAAGCACTCTTCTGTTGTCCTTCTTGTTCTGGCCTTCCTCCAATTAATTCATACATTCTCTCTCAGGCCTTTGTTTGTTATTATGATCTCTCTTTATCACTCTTTTTCTCTCTCTTATTGGTGTCCACTCCTGTTTCTCTCTCTCTTTTTACCCCCTGTAGCTAAATCCCAATGCCAGAATGCATTTGTGTGGTCTGATTTGTGTGCGTGTGTACGCAAGTGAAAGCGTACTTATGTGGTTTGCATACTCATAATGCAGGGTCTGACCTGATTCAACCAAACACATCAGAGCCTCTTATTAAATTCCCACAGGTGTATATAAGCATGTGTATGTATGTTACTGTGCCTGGGCACTTGCACGTTAGTGTCCATGCTAACATGCGCATTTGTCCTTCTGTATTCAAGCATAACAACCATCATAATCACAGGTGTGTGTCTGTGTGTATCTGTCAGTGTGTGTGCACTTAAGCCAGCAGGGCACCTGCAGGTGCAGTCTATTCAATTTAGCAGGTTTAGGCGAAAAGCAGGTTACCAGTCAGACATTGTTTAGTCAGCACACATCACACTGCAAAAGACACACACACACACACCGCGATGCAAATAGTAGCTGGAAGAAAATGACATTGTTATGAAGCGGTAGTGCAATATTTTGCCATTTGAATCAATTGCTTTCCTCTTAACAAAAACTTTTGCAGCTGCAGGAGTGGCCCACCTTTTTTTCCCCACAATGTTTTCTAATCTGGCATTTTAAACAGTCATCACACAGCCACAATGGCTGCACTTGTTTGTCCATCATTAGCGCACCCAGGCTTTTTCAAACCAGATAAAGTCAGTTATTCTGCATTGATTTTGTCCATGTGTTTGCCTACTATAAGAAAACTAGTGAACATTTAAATGAGGTATTAATAATTTAATTTTAGTCTTGCACTTGTATAAAGTTGGGTGACTAACAAGTTGCAACTTAAAAAAAGCCCCCAAAAAACAAGGATGTAAAATCCAGGATATCTTAAGCTTTAGTTAATTCTGTGGGTACAGCTTTTGGGCCCTTTATCGAAAAATGCATCTTATTAGCATCTTCCCTTAGATACAACTGCCTCTATGGATTTCTTAAAAGGATGGTTGAAATGACTCCCCCTCCCCAATTAAGTAGAGCTCAAAACAAATGCTGAGCAAAATATGCTTATGATTGAATTTGTATGTTTGCACCTGTGATATTTGTGTACAAGAATGTGATGTAATCTGAGGAAGTTGTGGGTGTCTGTGTGTGTAGGCATCCACTACTTCTGCAAAGCAACACAAAAAGTGTGTTCACACTGTTTATGTTTGGAACAGTTTAGTCAAGCTCTTGAGCCCTTTCTCTTTTAGTTTGGTTCAATTGAAGGGTGAGAGAAAAACCCACAGGAACACTGAACACCCACTGCAGAGGCCACATAAAAATGTGAGGCTCAATTCTTTATAAAGTGAACTCACTTTGATTCATGACACGCATCTGAGGTCCACCTGAGGGCTGAAATGCAATTTGCATTTCTTTTTCTTGCACAAACTACACAGAATAAAAGTATGATACAAGATGCTCATTACAAGTTCATGCAAATTGAATCTGTCTTTACTGTGGTATGAGAAAGTTTTGGTAAATGTGCAACCAAACAAATTTTTCTTCTTTTTAAATGTATGCCATATTCTCTATTCTAACCATAGACAATTACAGTATATTAAGGTAGATAAGTTACCAGGTTTCTCAGAAGTAATACATATCAGACATTAGTTGAAATCTTAATGTTAACATTTAATCATTTAAAGAGTGGTTCCATAAATCTAAGAATGAACTTGTCAAAACAATTCATGTTTTTTATTTCACAATTAAATTTTTTATTCAGTCTATTTTCAGTCAAGTTCATCAGTATTTTATAGCAGAGAGAGAAAAACAGCTTGAGCATGAAAAGGTAAGGGTGGGGCTATAAATGGATAGTAAAAATCAAATAAGCAAAGAAATTGATAAACAATGAGTAGAAGAGGGAGAGAAAAATGTTAAGTGTAGCTGCTCTCTTTCACGTGTTGTACTGTTTTCCCCAGAAAATCCTGAGAGAGGGCATAAATCTTGCTTTTAGATTAATGAATCAGCATCTAAATCTCCCAGGAAAAGCTCTACAAAAACAATTTGACAATTATTTTTCTCCTCCCCTGTACCTTTTATTAGACACACACACAAACACACACACACACACACCCTTATGACTAGTTTCACCATATCTTTCTCCCCTCTTGTCACCTCTACTCTTGCTTTTGCATGCACAGACCCAGCATAATCCGAGTACTATATTGCTGAAATGACTACAAAGAATTTTAAAAGATACTTTTAAAGGAAGTATTGTTTTTCACATTTTTTCAGGTCAAGTACTGTCATATTTCTGTGTCATATTTCCGTTAAGTCCACAAGAGCAGGTGACTGTGAGGAATAACGGTAATACAGGATGTTGGAGAATATGTAGAACACTGTGAAATAACATGGTCGTTATAATATCAGTGTTTCTCCTTGTCTGGATTCCATTTCCCCTTATTTAACTGAGAAGAAGCAGCAGAGAATGTTTCTCACTGCCATGGGTGCAGGAACTTGTTTTTTTTTTTCATCGGATGCACTGATCCTTCATGTGCAAACAAATTCACATTCTTTTTCACTCTTCCTGCCAACTCTTTGGGTCTGTTTTTTTAATAATAGCATGCTTTATTGCAGAAGTGGGAGCTGAAGCCATGCACAAGACAAAATAGGAGACTAATCTAAACATCTAAACAAATATCAACCCCTTTAAAGTTTTCTCTTTTTCTCTCACACTGACGTTTATCTATAGTCCTGTATCTTATTCTTTTTATCTCTACCTCTCATTCATTCTGTTATCTCAAAACTCTCAGTATAACCTGAGAAGCTGAAGCACGCAATCCAAGAGAAAGTAAAAATGTATTCTGTTCCCAGTGGTTCTGTGAAGCTGCCGGGATGCCTTTCACATGTTAAAAAGGAGTCCTGATGTTGAGCTGCTTTTGCACACATCAGTTGCAGTTTAGTCATCATCTCACTGTCTTTGTTTGCTTTTGCCTCTTGTTTTGAATTGGGTGTTATTAATCTCATTGTTGAATATAGTACATGATCTCTATAAATCAGTTTGATGATTGGCACCATGCTAAAATAACTGTCAATCAAGAGCTGGTTGTTTTGGTAGTGGTTCTTAGAGTAAACTCTTCCTTAATGAAAATGAATTGAGAATAGAGAACTTGGCATCATATGTTCAGAGTGAATAACTTTAGACCAGATGTAAACCTCCTGTAGGCCCACCACCCGCAGGAGGCGCCGTAGGGGTCGGGTGCAGCGTGAGTCGGGCGGCGGCCAAGGGCGGAGACCCTGGCGGATCGATCCCCGGCTACCGAAGCTAGCAATTGGGACATGGAATGTCAACTCTCTGGGGGGGAAGGAGCCTGAGCCAGTGTGTGAGGTCGAGAGGTACCGACTAGATATAGTCGGGCTCACCTCAACGCACAGTTTGGGCTCTGGAACCAGTCTCCTGGAGAGGGGCTGGACTCTGTTCCACTCTGGAGTGGCCCTCGGTGAGAGGCGGCGGGCTGGGGTGGGTATCCTAGTATCCCCTCGGCTTGCTGCCTGTACGTTGGAGTTTCGCCCAGTGGACGAGAGGGTTGGTTCCCTGCGCCTTCGGGTAGGGGAACGGGTCCTGACTGTCGTCTGCACTTATGCGCCGAATGACAGTTCAGAGTACCCGGCCTTCTTAGAGTCTCTGGGCGGGGTACTGGAAAGTGCTCCACCTGGAGACTCTGTCGTCTTACTGGGGGACTTCAACGCTCATGTGGGCAACGACAG
>VUQS01046088.1:0-10049 GCA_015108495.1 Heterochromis multidens
AATACATGGTGAGTGAAAAGAGGTGAGAGAAGGAGAAACACTCAGTGCATCATGGGAAGCCCCCAGCAGCCTAGGCTTATTGCAGCATAACTAAGGGAGGATTCAGTCACCTGATCCAGCCCTAACTATAAGCTTTATCGAAAAGGAAAGTTTTAACCCTAATCTTAAAAGTAGAGAGGGTGTCTGTCTCCCGAATCCAAACTGGGAGCAATGCTGAGTCCATCCCTTTATGACCACAGTGTACCCATCTTCTGATGGCTGTTTCCAGCAGGATAACAGACCATGTCACAAAGCTCAGTTTCTCTCAAACTGGTTTCTTGAACATGACAATGAGTTTACTGTAGTCACACAGTGTACTTCCACATTGGAGTACAATGACCTCCAATCACCAGATCTCAATCCAATAGAGTACCTTTGGGATGTGGTGGAAAGGGAGAGTTGCATCATGGATGTGCAGCCAACAAATCTGCAGCAACTGTGTGCTATTATGTCAATATTGACAGTGAAAGTGTGCATTTTACCCAAACCATGATATTTTACTAACCTTAACCTCAACCAATTTGCCAACTTTTGGTTGTGTAGCATGTGAACATTTGTCGACGGTTTAACCTGGAAACACTCGATTCATGCCTCATGGTATAAGATTACAAATTTGAGTTTGTTTGGGGATCCATGCAGATGATATTATTTGATCATCATGACAGGCAGGTTTTATATATATATATATATATATATATATATATAATTTAGTATTTAATAATTATAATAATAACAGCCTTATCATCGATATGTTTTTGTCACTGATAAAACATAAAGATAGAGCAACTATGATTTCCATTTATATATATAAACATGTAAAGACTATTCCAAATTGATATGATAGTCAAGTAGTACATCTATTAATCTAACATTATTGATGTCTATTAAATGCACCAGCTAACATTAAAAAAATAAAAGTTGTTAGAACATGATTATTGCATCAGAAAAAAGTGCAGACGTTTTTTAAATGTGTTAACAGTTGAGATGACTTAAACCATTCCAAGCAAGCCTCTATAAAAAAAATTGGCAAAGTACAGCTGTATGTGTATGCAGGCATACTGAACTGGTAATATAAGTAACTATTATTTACATTTCTCAGAGTACTTTTTATGTTACTTGAGGTGTTTCTTTAAGTGGAGTCAAAATTACTCTTCATAGAAATGCTTTGCTTGGTCAGAATTTACCATACTACTCAGATGGTAGCAGGAAAGTTTTGCCTCTACATGAGCTGTTAGGAACTGTTCAGTGGGAGTTTTGGTCCCATCTGCCAGCAACCCCATCAGTACCTGGAAACTAGATTTCTTTCTCTCTCTAAAAAAGCCTGGGGGAATGAAAAGTGGGATGGCAAGTTGGACCTTGGCAGCACTTTGCTCACCTCAGCTTAACTTTGTTAGCCAGTCATACACTCCCTGTAGACAAGTCTCAGCTAGTCTGTGTGTAAATTTTATATGAGAACTTAAAGAGTAAGTTTGTCTTTTTATTATGTATTATATGTTAGCCATTATTTTTTTAAAAAGTAGAAGTTTCTAAATCCTGATTATGTAAAAACATGAATGCTCCTCTGATAGATGCATCACGTTGTTCTATTTTTGTGTTTCCTTTATAGCACCTTTGAAAAGAGGTCGATTTATACTTAAGTCATGCGGTGAAGTGAGCAGTATCCTATTTTCATGATGAATGAGGCTCCTAGCAGGATGGTGGCAGGGAGGACAGCTCCAATGTTATCTCACAGCACCCTGACACACTGCACTTCTGAAGGCCTCCTCAGCTGGGAGGGCCCACCACACTGGGGCCTTCATCAATCACATCTAGGCCAGTTTCCACAAGCAATGTAGTTTGGGCAGGCCTGCCATAGCCTTAAACAGAGAATCGCTCTCAAAATATAACTTGCAACGTTACTTCAGACATATTCAGACATGGAAAAACAAAATGTAAAAGTGGTAAATAAGTATCAGATACAAACTGCTGAAGAGAAAACCAAGCAGTTAACTGTATATTTGGTGCTGTGATTGTTAAATGAAAATTAAAAACAAATAAACAAATAAAGTTATTTATTTTCTGCTAAATCAATGGAATTTTTCTATCTCTTCATACAATGATGGAAAGTTACTGTTAACACAAAATAAACACCTTTCCATCATAATGATATGGAGGTTAATAGCAATCTTTACTCAAACAGGATGTCTCATAACTCAAATTGGAGAAATGTGGTTTCTATACAAAGCACATTAAACCTTTACAAACCTACTTGTCTGTGCCATAATTAGTCTTTAGGGACTCGCAATGCTTTTTAATAGAGTCATATTATCCCTAGCATTGCTGGACACTTTCAAAGCTTAAACAATCAATGCAGAGTTAATGAACCCAGTCTTGGGGCTCCTGTAGCCCATTGGAGGCACACGTTGAGCGGCCCCAATACCTGAGAGCTCCATTTAAGGGTGAGATATTCCAAGTGGAAAGGGCTATTGGTAGCCAGGCCACAGTTTACAAGGGTCAGAACAATTGAGAGAAAGGCACACCTAATCGTTCAAGGGTTCTCGTGCACAGCAACACTGTCAGCACACAAGGGAGAGTGGGACCCTTGAGGGTCAATCATGGGCCAGAGCTGCTGCCAGAGCCTCTCACCTTCTCTCATAAATCCTTACAATCTGAACTCTCGCTGAATGTTGTGAGAAGGTCAGGTGTATGGTGACCTCTTTGTAAAGGTCAGCACTGGCCTGTGCACCTCTATTAATTGGGAAATACCAGTTCCCACTTCGACTTCATGCTACTGGTTACATGTGACACTTGAAGTAGTTTCCTAAACATGCCCAGAACATGACCAAATTAATAAATATGCCATTGGAAGACAAAAAACAGTTATAAAGCAATGAATGCATAAGGCTTTCAGTGAGTTGTGTCGTACTGTTGAGAATCAGCATTACATGTTCTGCAGCATATTTTGACCCTTCAATTATGACACTATTGAAATTTCATCAACAAAGATAAAAATTTGGCTTTGGTATATAAAATAGCCATTGATAAATCAGTATTATAAAAGTTGCTACAAAAATATATTCAGTTTTCATATGGACTGCCCCTGGTGAAAAACTCAACTAAAAAATAACTGTTGTTATTCTTGCTTTTTAAATAAAACCTTCCACCAAATGGCTAAAGCCCTCTGATAAAGCTTCCAAAACACTGTGGTAAATTGTGGCACAAAGGCATATACTGTGAGCAAGGTGTACTGCGGTGCCTTGCCTCTGTTTTTGGAGCGTGCCTGTCTGCTGTCTACTGGTACAGGGGTAAGAGGTAAGAGGCAATTTGGCTCAGTCTAGATGAGACTTGAACTGTACTACAGCTTGCTTTATAGGTGGGTATTGGAAGCTGGCATGCTGCATACATATTCATTATGGTAAGCACGCACACATCCACGGAGGCGAAACCACACACAGACAGACACACACACACACCACCTCTGGTGGATCCATTCCCAAAATGTTTTGGAGCGACCCCAGCTGCATGTACTGTGTGGACTCTTTACAGGTTGGCCGTTTGGTTTGGCATTGCCAGCAGACTGGAAACATGTCATGTGACTTCTGGGAAAAGTGGTTCCCACCAGCTTTGTGTCGACATGCCAAAGATGAGTGATAGCATGTGGTACAGTCTGTGTCTATTACAAGCTCTTCCTACAAAACATAGGTAATTTTAGACATTTGCTGACAGTAGAAAGTAGAAAGGTATGTTGCTATGTAGCAGAGTCAAAAGTCTGACACTAAAACTTCTATTCTGCATCAAAGTTAAATGCAAAATCTTTCATCACAAATAATAATCAGCTTAAAAAGTCGAGTGAAAAGTCACCACCTTTTGCTTTATTGACAGCATGTGCTTGAGCTGCCTTGAACTCCATAAATTTCTGCAAAACCTAATAATCCATTCTTATTACATTCAGTTAAGCACTGTGTAACTTTGTGAAGGTAAAGAGGTATATAAATTAGGGCTGCAACAATTCATCACTTAACTCAAATAACTCGATATGTGTGTTTTCAGCAGAGGGTTTGTTTGTCTGTGTACATGCCTTTGGGTGAACAGGGGATTCTTTCTGCAGAATTTGTTTACCTGCTCTTTTAATTGTTTGTTGTTTTAGCTGTGTTTGGTGGTTGTAGAAATTGTTTTTGTGACCTTTTAGCTGGGATTTGGACGTTTCTGTGGATACCACACATGTCTATATTTACATAACAGACCTGGCGTCATGTCCCGTGAAACCGGATGTTCCCCCCTCCTGCCCCCAGTACTGGGGGCGTTAGGGTTTAACAGGTTAAGACAAAAGATTTTCTTATCCGATAATAATCAATAGAATAATCGATTTCTAAAATAATCAATAGCTGCAGCTCTAATATAAATATAGTTATCCTGCTGCAGAGAGTCATGCACTTCCTCCTTAACAACTATAATCCAGCCATGATTTGACACAGAAAATGCCTCTGCAAGAAAACCACTGACTAATAAATCAAATCCACTAAACTGTATTCTGATGGAATGGAATGGAATGCATGCTTCAGTAGAAGCTATCCATCTTAAGGAACTCTGAGATTTTTTAGAAAAGCATTAACATGGTCAGTGCCAGAAATTCCGTTACAGTTGGTTGCTAATTTAGGACTAGTATAGGACAGTGAAAATTTCACCTTCATTTTACAGGTTAAAACTCGTGTTTTGTTCCTCAAATTTCAAACTTTTTAAAAATGTACTATAAGAAATTTAAACCTGGCTTTACACTTTTTGCAAACAATTGCAATTAATTACACATTAATTCAATAAAATAATTCATAATGTTTGGTTAATAGATATACGTTAAGATACAGGAGATTGTTAGACACACAGTGCAAACAGACCTACAATGCTTTGATGACCCTGCAAGGTGGCAGTTAACCTGAGCTGATACAGTAAAGTGACAGCTTTATTGAAGCATGACACGAGCAGGACTGTAACCGTAAAAGCATTAAGACTACACACAAATAAGGAAATTCATGATCACATGAAGTATGGTCAGTTTGTTTATATGTGTTAGGGAATGTATCTCTCTGTGTGAGAGCTACAGTTTGGCATGGAAATGCACAAGTCCATGTAAATGCATCCGCTTAGATTAGAGAAAGCAGGTTCTCTGCTTACTCACACTTGAGTGAGCAAGTAGTTAAAGGACTCGGAGTCAGTTTATAGAGACTAGAATGCCATGCTTACTTCACAAATAATATACTTCCCCACCTTTCTGATGGGAGCTCAGAGGAGCCTGTATGTGACTCCCATGCTTCTACACTGCAGAACCAAGAGCTACAAGAAGCCCACGAATAAGCAACACAACCTAAAAAGCATGCACTCACAAGCATGGAAATAAACACATTGTCAGAATAAAAAACTCTCTTATATCAGAGTTACCAGCACACTTGGACCAACACCTCCTGGGTGACATATTGCTGTTTGTAGGCCAGGACCGCACCATTAGCAAGCTACGGTACCACAGTCACAGAGGACAAAGACAGCCTTCATGTAGTGTTCACTCAGCCCTGGAGAGTACTTCTGGTTTTGTGTGTCTGGAAATGAGAATGGGAGGTGGCAGTGAGACGCCATAGGTCAAAAGCTGAGCGCACAATTTCTTTACACACTTGACATTTACTGGAGTCCTTCTTTCCCACCCCGGTATACAATACATGTGTACATTTCCTGTCTTTTTAGTTTAAGATTGGATAATTGCAAAGAAACAAAAGTAGTGTGTGAGTTCTCCAATAAGCAAATAATGATTTCCCCGAGTGAGAAATGGTTTAAGTTTTCACTAAATCCTATCATGCCAAAGACAAGGCCATCACCAAGGTAACTCTGAAATTTAAGAAGTAAGAGTTTTAATTGTGAGATCCAAAACCTTTCTTCATCTTGAACACCACTAAAGAGGAAATATTAGCTCCTTAATAAAACATAATTTTGTCTGCAGCCTGAACCTGGAGGCCCTGAAAAAACAGATGTTGTCTTGTCATGTAAGCAATACCAAGCACAAGGTTAGGATCTATTTCATTTTGTTTACTTAATGAGAGTATTTCTCCCTCTCTGTCCATGGTGTCTCACTTAAGTTTATGTTGAAACTGAGCCGCAATTCACATACACTGTCTTCTTAATTTGCCAGTTTGATTTGAGGCCTGGTCTTGAAACGACAATATTAATTAAGGCCTAATTAAAGGTATGTAAACAAAAGCTCATATTCATATTTGCTCTGCAAAGCTAAACAGATTAAACCAGATGAACGCAAAGGCAGACATGAGCCGTAAGCTGTAAGTAATTAAATAATGTCACACCTCCAGCTTGTTAGGAAACCCTGCACAATATGAGACACATTCCACCACATACGTTTGTGTGTCTTAAAATCAGCCCTCAGCCTTTGTTAAAGCATGACCAGGCCACCAAAGTAGGAAAGGTATAATACAAACATCGAAATACGAGTGACGAGAGGGAACCTGCTCACAAGGAATATTTTTATTTTGACACAGGGAATTGACAAGATCTTTTTTTCAGCTTGTATTGTTGGTGTGGGTTGACTTTTAGTTGATTGATATAAATGAAGTTATATCAGTGAAAAGTGTACAGTTCTTTGATTTACAAACATTGGTTTGATTATATATAAAAAATATCCAATGAGAAAGTATAGGAAAGAATTCAAAGGAAGAGGTTGTCAAAGAAAAAGTGGGATGGTCAGTGAGATAAAGAAAGCAGACAGGAGTACTGGGAGGCTAGCCGTACGACAAAAAGAAAGGTGGCAAAGGCCAAAGAAAAGGCTTTTAGTGAGCTGTATGTGAGGCTAGACACTAAGAAAGGAGAAAAGGATGAAATTTATTAAAAGACAGGAAATGTACACATGTATTGTATCAATTGGCTTGGCAATCGATACACTGAGAGATCGAGCTGGAAAGGATGTGCAGCAGGTCAGGGTGATTAAGGATAGAGAAATGTACTAACAAGTGAATAGAGTGTGTTGAGAAGATGGAAGAAGTACTTTGAGGAACTGCTAAATGAAGAAAATGAGAGAGAGAGGAGGACAGATGGAGGAAAGTTAGTGAATAAGGAAGTGCAGAGGATTTGTAAGTGAGGGCAGGCGTGAATAGGATGAAGAGTGGAAAGGTGGCTGGTCCAGATGACATACCTATGGCGATGTCTAGGAGAGAGGGCAATGGATTTTTTAATCAGATTGTTTAACCCAAACTTGGAGAGTGAGAGGATGCCTGAGGACTGGAGAAGAAATGTACTGACACCACTTCTCAAGAACAAGGGTGATATGTAGAGCTGTGGTAACTACACAGAGATAAAGTTGATCAGTCGTACCATGATGTTGTGGGAAATAATTCATAAAGCTAGGCTAAGGAGATAGTTAACAATCAATGAACAGCGGTGTGGCTTCATGCCGAGAAAGAGCGCTATAGAAGTTTTTGATTGATTGATGGATTGATTGATTGTGGATCTACATGGAAGTGAGACCCGCTATGATGTATGGTTTGGAGTTGGTAGCACTAACAAAAAGACAGGAGGCAGAGCTGAAGATGGTAAGATTTTCGTTAGGAGTGACCAGGTGGGACAGAACTGGAAATGAGCTCAGGTGTGCTGCCCACACAACCCAGAATCGGAAAACTAGCAGAAAATGGAGGCCTGGACTGGCCTTAATTCTGTGTTTTCATTGCTGGACTTTTTTAAAATAATGCACCATTTTGAGGCAGCACACCTCAGATTACTACAACATCACCATGTTTTAGAAGCAGGCAAACATTGGTCAAAAAGAAGGTGAAATGTTTTAAGATGCTCCGTCATAAAACCTGTTTCAAGACACTCTGAAGTAGAGAACTGCCAATGACTTTTGAGACTTGACCAATGCCTTTTGCAGCTATCTTTGATGGTGTTTCTTTGAAGTGATTCCACTGGAGTAATTCAGGGCCTGACTAAGTTCTTCCGCTTCTTTTTTTCCTTTATTTTGATCTTCATCCAGCTGAGACATCTCTCTTTCTTTCTCTGGAAGTCATTGAGGAAGAAGTGGGTGGAGGTTGCTGGCTTGCCTGCAGCAGAGACAGGGTCATTGGCGTTGAAATGCAGCCTGAGCTAATGCAGGGCTCAACTCTGGATAACACCAAATGTACTAAATAAAGATAAGTTGCAGGTTTCTGGTTGTCCACCCACACACGGTGGTACAGGCTGCACCAATGACAGTCAATGATACTGAGTGATAAGACGCCTCTTGTCCCCACTGCCTTCCTCAGTAAGACTGTTAACGTATCTGAATAAACAGTTCCCGAGAACGCTTGAGATTGCTGCATTGCTTCATTTTCAGTGAATTGAGGTCAGATGTTCAGTGCATAAAGTAAAAACATGAATTGCAGGAGTACAATATCGAATCTTTGAACTCTCTAGTATACATTAGCATGACTATGCAGAGTGTACAAAAGTATGTTCCTGACATATATAAAAAACAATTAAAAAATAAATACACAAAAAAAACATGGACACACTAACACTTGCCCTGTTCTGAGCATCATCCTCAGCATTTCAGGGCCAGCACTTCCTGTTATGCTTAATTAGTACATGACTACAAAATCATAACACACACAGTATGTCAGGTTGTGGCTGCCCAAAATGTGTGTTTTGAAAACAAACCGTTGGTGGGAAAGTGAGGTTTTTGAACAGTAGTGAATGTAACATGTGTGATGGTGGTGGTAAGTATGGTAGGTGGTGTTTGGCAGTGGTGCAGCCCTGTGGGTTTGGAGGTCCCCTATGTTTATGCTTTAGACAGACACTGTGTTGGCCTCTGGGGTAGGACCCTGGAGGACACCCCCTGGCTGCTGCTGCTCTCACTTCTGTCTACTTGCTGTGGCTGCTCCATAATAAATAAGCAACTGTAGGCCTGGACCTGTGCTCTGCATATTCTCACACAACCTACTGTAATTGAGAGGGGAAGCTACTCCAACCCCACCACTTCATATACAAACAGCTTGACACACTTACTGTGTTACACAAAGCCAGGTAAAGCCTCCATCACACTTGTATATGTAAATCATATACTGAACTAAGGACCCTCTTCAGTGGGTTCCACATGTTTGTATGCATTTGTCCATTTAAAACATATCACAAATTATCATCATCAAGGCTACAAGCTAAAGCTAAATGCGTAATATTTAATGCAGTGAGTTTTACCTTTCCTTATTATTGGGTTTGGTATTGCATTAGTACCAAAGCACTGAAAATTTGCAGAATTTTAAGCAAAATTTCATCACTTTGTGCAGAACACTGCTCATATGAAGAAAACATGAGTATTGGGCAATTATAACTAACTAAACACACATTAAAATGAACAAAAAATCATTTAGATTGTAATAAGTTGTGGTGTAATTTACCTAAAGATATTACGTCAGTGTACACCCTTAGGGATGGTAAGAGTAAGCATCTGCAACTGCAAACCAGGAACTAAAGCCCCAAAAAGTTGAATCTGTTCATCTGGACGTGGCGTTTTTTTTAGTGGGAGAAATGTTTCGTTGCCAACTGGTAACTTCTTCAGTCTCAGCTGACTGCAGACTTCCCCAGCCTTATAAACAGTACATTGCATAATGACAGAAACCAGCACCATTGACTAACAATGGGCCATTTGGTCAGTTTCATGATCAATAGTATGCAAATTGTCATGACCATTGATCAATGGCCATGAGTACCATTCACAGAGTTGGGGAATGGCTGAAATCACAGCATTGTAAGATGGTGACAGATGTACCCTTAGGCCCCCTCCTCGGTTCAGAGATGGTCTTTCCCTTTTCACGTAAATGGCCTCATTGACTCCCCGTTCAAACCAGCGTTCCTCCCTGTCCAGGATGTGTACATCCTCATCACTGAAAGAGTGGCCTGTAGGTGTGAATAGACTGCGGAGTCCTGGCCTGACGAGGTAGCTCTTCTGTGTTGTGCCATCCGCTTGGCCAAAGGTTGTTTGGTTTCCCCAATGTATAAGTCACGGCAATCCT
>VUQS01046092.1:0-13820 GCA_015108495.1 Heterochromis multidens
AGGCCTATGATGAAAAGTACACCATCCCTACTGTGAAACACAAGGTGGATCGCTGATGTCTTGGGGATGTGTGAGCTACACAGGCACAGGGAATTTGGTCAAAATTGATGGCAAGATGAATGCAGCAGGTTATCAGAAAATACTAGAGGAAAATTTGCACTCATCAGCCCGGAAGGTGCGCATGGGACGCACTTAGACGTTCCAACATGATGATGATCCAAATGATCCAAAACACAAGTCCAAGTCGACCTTTCTTTGGCTACAGCAGAAAAAAGTGAAGGTTCTGGAGTGGCCATCTAAGTCTCCTGACCTCAATATCATTGAGCAACTTTGGGGAGATCTCAAACATGCAGTTCATGCAAGACAGCCCAAGAATTTAGAGGAACTGGAGGCATTTTGCCAAAAAGAATGGGCAGCTTTACCATCTGAGAAAATAAAGTGCCTCATCCACAACTACCACAAAAGACTTCAAGCTGTCACTGATGGCGATACAGGAGGCAATACACGGTATTAAGAACTAGGGTATTTAAACTTTTGATCAGGGTCATTTGGATAGTTTCTGTTGTCATTATGATGTAAAAAGGGCAAAAACAATTGTTTGATAATAAATGGCTTCAACCTAACCATGAGTGAAAGAAAAGTTTGTGTATTATCATTCTCTGAAAAATGGCAAGTAAAAAAAACGAATTCTGCCAGGGTATGTAAACTTATCAGCACAACTGTATATCTATTGAGCCAGATGACAAAAATCAAATGGCTAAATGCTGCTTGGGGACATCCCATGATACACTTCTCCACTCCCCTTTCTCACTTCATAAGTATGTATATTTATATGTTGCCTGTCCTTAACTTTTGTCTACTTCCTTAAAAGGGCGCTCTTCCTCCACATCGTTGCCAAGTCCTTGCTCACAGAGGAATGTTAGATCGTAAGGGTTCTCTCTCTAATACTGTAGGGTGTTTACCTTACAATGTAAAGAGATGTGAAATGACTGTTGTTGTAAACTGGTGCTATGTAAATATTACAGTATGGAATTGAATCACTGTCATCCTCAATCATTGAATCATCCTCAATGGAGGCTGAGTTTTATTTTAGTGTTCCATAGATCAAGTTTCAGGGTTTTTTTTTTACATTTTTTTCAGAACAGAAGATATGCAGGCCTACATCCTAGAGAGCATTCTTGGGTTTCTGTGTTAAAGCTGAAAATATATGGCACTTCGAAGCAATATCCATTTTTTAATTTCATATTGAAGGTGCTGAAGCACAAAGCCTGAAGAACTGAACTGTCACTGCTCAGACCACAGCAGTGGTGGAACTTTGTTTTTAATCTTTCCTCCAAAAAGTTTGTGTAGGTTCTCAGTCATCCAGGTCATGGTAGTCTTAAGAGCTTGAAAGAAGGCAACTGGACTTCTTTAAGTCCAGTCGCCTTCTTTCAAGCTTTCCTCCAAGAAGAACATTTGTTTCCAGGCAGTTGGAACACCCTTTTTGGGTCATGAAAATAGCCTACTGTAACTACACCAAGTTAAGGAACAAAGATTGGACTTTTCTCCTACTCTTTGTGTACAGAAAGCAAGTGGAAAAAAATGACAAGAGTATTATCTGCAGAATGCAGAAACAATCCAGCAGAAAATTTCCTGTGGATAATACAAGTTACTTGGAAACTCATCTGGTGTGGTGTTCAATCAGATTGCACCACCCAAAAAACATTTAGTAAGATACATCCACAGACAAATAGTAAGTTGACAAGTGTCAACAGAGTGCTTTATATTTATCAAGCCTTAGAGATAAAGTATGGCACAGTTCTTAAAAATCACATATAAGATATATCAAAGGGCCATGGTGCACATTTCTACTACTGCTTCTTTTGGAGTTTCCATTGAATTTTACAATAGTGATGATGTTTAATATGCATTCAAGCATCTGATCCTGGATTTTGTTCCTTTTTTTTGTTTGGTTTTTCACCTTTGAGATGTTAGCCTTCTTAAATGTTTAAGAAGATTTTAGTCATTGTTAAAATGCATCCTGTAAAAGCCTTTCAAAAGATCGATAGAGCTTGATAGATGTACTTGATAACTGAACCCTGCTTTGCCTCACTAGCAATAATGCAAACTTTGTGTCAACATTGGACACAGAAAATCAGGTGTGTGACCTACCAGCTCTGGTTTAAAATGCTTCATTTGTTGATGTTGGCATTTCAAACTGAAAAATAACTCTAGCACTACTGCTAACCTGTTCTTCTGTTCACCTGTGTCACCCAGCCCAGCCCAACCCCAAACCAAACTCTACTGCTGCTGTTCCTTTGCGTATTGTTCAGATTGGGTTGGGGTTGAACTACACAGTGCAGAACTTGTCAGGGACCACCACTTATTCTAGAACTGGACAACACACCAGATGACATGCTCCTCAGCATCAACAACTTCAAGAAAAAACAAAAATAATCTCTAAACCCACCAGCTTGGCAACATGCCACATCATAACGCCTTTTGAAAAAAGGTATTTTACCTTAATCATAGTGCAGCGCCTGCTATATCTCTTTCTAATCCACCCACACACAAATACAAATTCTGTGTTTCTGAGACAAGCAGAAACTACAGAACATCTCTTCAAAGCAGGGATGAGTGTGGAAATGCAGGAACCACCACATTCTCATACACATTCACCTATAGACATACACACACAAACACACACACACACAGCGTCTTGTATCCATGACTTCAAGGGACATTACATTAGCTTACAGTCATTTAACTCTAACTATATTGACTCCTTTCCTAACTCAGCCATAAAATCGAATGACTTACATTATGGGGACTTAGTTTTTGACACCAGAAGGAAGACAACTGCCCATAATGTGACTGTGTAAACAGATTGAGGTCCCTACAACATGAGTAATACCCACCCACACAAGCATGCACGAGCGCGCGCGTGCGCACACACACACACACACACACACACACACACACACACACACACACACACACTACATTACACCACCAAGCTACAGTTCAGCCGCATTCAGCAGCCAGTGTACTGCTGGCTGTGCTGCCACATGATCTGGGTCTGTGTTTGCCTTTTGATAATTCTACTGAGAATTTCATGTCAATGTCAAAATACTGTACTTGCGGAATTAAGGTCATGGCCCACTCATGAACTCTAACATGGCATAGTAAAACTGAGCCTAGCTCTACACTGGCCTCCAACTGTAGCACTGTGTGTTGTGATAGAGGAGGCATGAATATAGCTCTTATATTCCACTATTACTCATTGTTTTCTATCAAAAAGCACAATCAAACAGTCTTAAAAACATGAGCCTTGCAAAGCAACTTAATGGTTTCAGGTGGATGATTGTCAATAAAAAAGACGAAGCCTCTGTGTTTTTTTGGGAAGAGAGAAATGAACTGCGCTTTTCAGCTTGTAATTTTCTTCAGACGTATCAATAACATAGTTAAAAAGTGCAAATAAACATTAAATATTAACAACAGGATCTCTTCTAGTTGGTTCAGAAATTAAAGGAGGCTTATTTGCATATATTATAAGCAGCACCTGCAGCGGAGAGAGGGGCATTTTGGGTGTTGAGGGAGGGATGAGGTCTATATAGGCCTCGTAGTTGACTTAGTGTCGAGATCCAGGGTATAGGGGCCAAGGCTGACATCCATCCCAGGGAAACAGGACTCATCCTGGGGGTACAGTTAGGTTTACAGGCTTCTGAGAATCTGATGTGTTGACGCCTGGTTCTGGTCTGTAGTTCATCTGAACCAATCAGACCTCTGCACCAAGTCATTCCTTTTCTTTGAAAATTATGCCATTTGTGACAAACATGTAATGTCATAAAGCATAGTTCATTCCAGGGCTAAAAAATGGCTGAGTGAGACCAGGATCCTTCTTCCATCCAGGACGTCTCTTTACACATATATAAATATATTGCAAAGTATATTTATATATATGTATGACCAGAGATTAATATATTTTTCCTCTGGCAATGTCTTCACAACATTGTTTCTTTTCCCCCAGAAGTTTACTGTCATGACACTCATGTTTCCTCCAGAGTTCACTCAGTTGCCCAAATACCAAGACTGGAAAGGAGACAGACATACAATTAAAACATGAATAAACAGCACACTTAAAACAACTCAGCTTAGAAATGCACTATGTCAGCCTGCCTTCCTCTCACACACAAGTATAATCCAAGACGTTTTTGACGATGTTGAATCGATCATAGTTATTGAACACATCTAAGTGCAGTATTAGATAAGCTGCAACAACACCACAACATTTTACACATACATTTGGGAATACAGGGCACAGGTCTTAAAATACCAGAATTTTCCAGATTTTGAAGGCTGAACTCTAAAAAATTCTGGTGTTTAGGTTCATCTGAATCCTCCCTAAACTGACCTTTACAACATCAAATGAACCATACTGACCTGAGCTTGGTAGAGTCCACCGGGGTCTCGAGGAGTGACTCCAACGAAGGATGATCGATTAGCTGGAGGGGTCCCCGGGGCAGAGTATGCTGAGGGTGTTTGTGTTAAGAACATCAGTCTCACACTGTCTCCCAACATTCACATACAGTTGAATAATGAAACACCTTACACAACAGGATCTCAACATCAACACCAGAGAACAGCATTAAATCTTCTGAAGTCAGTCACTTTAACGAGTCCCGAGACTAACTCTATTTATTAAGTTCACTTCACACTGAACACTTTTGTTTATCTTTTCACTCAGAATGTGGTTGCTTTATTGTCTACAAAATTGATGTAAACTGGGCAGACTACTGTCCATCTCCTCTCTTTCTTTATTCAGTGTATTGCAAGTTGGAAGACATTAAAAAAACTCCACAAATGCAACCCAACTGGTGTGTTAACATCTGACATAACAGGCTTTCCAGACTGTGGGCTTTCAACCATCACAGCTTGTAGTGTAGAGCACTTTGAAAGGTCAGTAAGACTAGAAAAGTGTTATATAAATACTAGTATATTTACCATATATAGATTCTGCTGTGCAGCTCCTCAGCTATATGTACCAGTTGAGTTTAGCCACATGCCAATCACTCTGCTTCCTATCTGCACTCAACCCTAATTCACTCACCTTTAAACCCAGTTACGATTTTAAGTGAGCAGTTACACCTGTCCACATCTTGTTATGATATTCCATGATAAGAAATTTAGAGGGAAGAAGACTTTCTCTGTGATACACACATAAGGAAAACTGCAGGAAAATATATCCGTTTACTGACTACACTATATTTTAGGCATATGGTGTAGCCAATAAACTGACAGATAATTATCCATTTGTACGAAATGAAAAAAAGGATAATGGCAGTTACCAACCTATTTTTCCTTTGATTCAATTTGATGGTGTGACGTGAACTAAGAATCACAAAGCCTTGTACCTTAACCTTGACTTTCAATCAGCCTTTAACACACAAACTCTTCAAAAAACTTGAAAATCCATCATTTCATGATTGCTACTTAATTTTCCCCCTTTGAAATTGAGTATAATATATTATATGAAAGGGCATTGAGAGATGTACAACACACTTTTTACCCCTCAGCCAAAAAGGCTGATGTCGTCACCCTGCTGGAGGGGCAGGGGAGCAGGTGGCGTGGACACCTAAGTTTGTGAATATGATTATTTGAGAAGGAAGTCACCTAAGACTTTTAATTTGATACCATAGGTGCATCTACTAAAAATCTCAGACGAGTTCGAATCTCTGTTTTCTGAAAATCTTGTGAATGCAGATAACTCGAGAACGAGGCTACATAGGATTTTCAAATTCATACCATAGGTGCCCGCCAGTATTTTTATTTTTGTAATAAAAACATCATAAAACATTAAAGTTTTAGTATAGCCCTTGCCCTTCGGGTGGAGTTGCACTCTCTGAGTGCTCTTGTTAATTATTGTACATCTAAGACCTCTGACTCCAATCATCTGCAAAAGATACATTACAAAGTTTCAAAACAGTGGTATGTGACACAGGGTTGCTGTGTCCACTGTATATGATATACAACTGATATAGAACTGACACACATTCAAATGTTCACATCCACATGTAAATGAACAGAAAAGTTTGTAAGACCAATGTAAACAATATTCAGTGAACTGTAAACTAACAATGTCATTGCAACTACACTGTCTTTATCAGGTATTAACATCAGTCCACTTCCTAACACCATCTCCATCGCCTTCTGTCTGGACCTGCCAGTCTATTCTGATCCTTTTTCATGAGAAAGTGCAAATGGGTCAACTGCTGCTTTTCTCATGTGGCGTTTAACTGCAGTAAAAACAAATGTTTATCAAGCCCATATCCTGTTATTCTTCACTTGAGGTCTGTCAAAAAGTCAGTCCAAAGATTGCCTCTTCAATCACACATTGAATACACACAACTTACAACACTGAAGTCAGTGATAACCATAGCGCAGGTTTATTAAGAACCATTTTCTTAGCTAATATGAAACTAAATATATATGTGAACAAATGCTATTATTGTGCACTATAAGTTCAACAACCATGCTCATAGCACTGAACACTGAAGTGCACATGCAGACAGTTTCTGCTGACTGAAAATTTCAGCTAACTGTTTTACATTGTGGCAGCAGTGCCATCTTACTACCTATTTGCTTACACTTTGGAAAATCAAATTTGCAACATTTACTAATAACTATTATTTGATCAACTTAGTACTGAAGATATGTTGAAAAGTGTTTGGGGTTGTCTCCATGATGCTAGTCAGAGCACTGTGGGGGCCAGACAATCAGTTGTTCTACTTGTCACTGATGCTTGAGACTACTTTGGCTGAGTTGTTCTGTAGTGCTGTAGCTTTTTTCTTCAGCTAAGATCCAGGTTAGTGTGTGGTTTTTCAAACCATCAGTCTAAAATACCCCACAGGACCTTTTTTACCAATAAGCCTTTGTGCTAATTTTCACCTGTACTTCCATTTCAACCTTTTGTCATTAGATATAAACAAATATACTACTTATCAGAACATATTCACTGAAAGGTTTTGTAAAAACTGTATGCAAGTATAGAAAAGATTATTTATGACCACTTACTGGGTGATGTGGGGGAGTTTGCTCCCGCATCAGAGGATGTGGTAGTAGCTTTTGACTCTGTAGGAAGAGTTGGCCTCGAAAGGGAGGATGGGGGACTAGCCAAGGAGGGTGCAGGTCCAGGGGGTGCCAACATTTGAGAGGAGATGTAGTGACTGGGCACTTTAACCTGGTTACTCCCATTCAGCTGGAAAATTTTAGAAAAATATATCAATATTATAAGAACAGAGACTAAAGTACTGCTATGACTGTATGTGAGTGTCAGCAAGTACAGTTTGTGTTAACAGGGCAGTTCAATTAATGAATCAAGAGTTAAAATCAATCCCTATCATTATTTATTTTAGGTACATGTCAAACAGACATCAGGGCCTACTCTCAGACTCCACACTCACAGATTCAGGGACTTTAAATACTCCTCCTTTGAGATTTACTCAACGGTAGCTGTAAGAGGGCTACAGATGCAGTGGAGGAAGCACACTTTGAGGCAGGAATTCTCTTCACCCAATGTGTAATTTATTTACAAACGCTGATATAACAAGGAAGCTCAGGTTGGTGGTATGGACAACAAAAGATCAAAACTATACAAAAACAAACAAAGTGTTCAAAAGACCCTAAGGAAACTCAGAAATCACCTGAAACAAAAGCCAAAGGATAAGCCCATGGCGATTGGGCTACTAGCCAGCACTTTAGTCTTACAGTGCCACCTTGAACTCTCCCTCAGGAGCATCAACTAGTGATGGGACGTACTGTGCCAAGGCTTCGGAGCTTGTTGAGAAATCCAGCAAGTCTTTAATGAAGTGCGTATCGAGCCTTGCTTCTTTACAGGCGAGTGATGTCACTTATGATGTTTGAAGCCTTGGTGGTTCAGGAAGTAGCTTGAGTGTTGGTGTGATTTATGAACATATATAAAGCGCAATAGGTTTTGACCAAGGCCTCATGACGTTTCATCTGGCCATCACTTGCATCAACCCAGTCTTATAAAGCTTAAGGCCCTCCTCAGAATAAACCATGCAAGCATTTATCAATTAACTCACATAATAGATATTTTTACACAAAAGCATGACAAAGACATTCTATTTACAACTTCTGAGGCTTTAACACAGAGCCATCAATACAGAAGTTTGGTTACGATGTTTAAAAGATTTGAAAAAAAAAAAGACTGATAAACTCCCCTCTGTTTTTAACTACTTGGTAAGCTCCAAATTCCCCCCACCTATAAATACGCTTGGAATCTGCCACTTTCTGTTTGATAGTCTGGACCTTCAAGATGGTGGCACATGGAGCAGAGCAACCTTCAAACATTTTGGTAATACTGATAATTGAAATTACTTTGCAATAAATGGTTTTGAATGCATGTGCTCACTGTGTAGTTAGTTTACAGTAGAGATGGGCAGATGAAGCCTTGTGAAACTTTTGAGGCTTCTTCCTGATTGTACCGAAAAAAGACTCGAAGCTTCAAAGCCTCAAAGACAGATCCTACCAGTGACCTCTAGTGGTCAGCTGCGACTACAGCAGCTACAAACTTCCAAATGATCCACACATCTTGTTGATTCCAGCACAAAAGATAAGCTGCAACACAAAAGCAATAAATTCAGTCTTAAGAGGCTGTGTCTTCATTCTGAGAATCACTGTCCACACATGAAAGTGTTACAACATTTTGAAATGTTAATTTACTAATAAAATATTTAACACTACAACCGCCAAGGTTTTAAAAATCATGTAATTTTGTTAAAATAAAACCTTGACCTTTCTGAAGTCTAAACAGAACCTCAGCATGCCATCTTTCTTGGGGACCAGGATGATAGGGCTACTCCAGTCACTGGAGGAAGGCTCAATAACCACCATTTCTCTCATCATGTCCAGTTCTTTCTTTAATACAGGCAACAAGTGCTCAGGGACCCTATACACAGGCAGAGGGGTGGGATCCTTCAAAGATATGTGATGACATACAACCTCTGTTCTTCCAGGTGTCTGCAGAAAAAGGTCAAGGGGAAAGATCTTGAGAAGCTATTTGCCAAGTAAGCCAAGTCCAGATGTGTCTGTGTTTCTCCCACAGGTAGAAACTGCTCTACTGCCTCCTCATCCTCCCCCACAGCACAAACAAAAAGGGAATGGTGTGCAGGCAGTTCTGGAGCAGAGCGGGGATGCCATTTCTTCAACATGTTGATATGGAAGTTCTGGAGTGGTTGTTTACAAACTGGGATGATGATCTGGTACATCACCTTCCCCACCTTCTTCATCTGGTAAGGGCCATGCCACTTTGCCAACAGTTCGTTTTCAGATATAAGCAAAAAAAAACATCCAGAGGGCCCTGGACCTGATGACCATATATCAGCAGTGAAACAGTGAAAATCCTGTTGAGCTCTGGGGAACTTCATGATAAGCAAATAGCATAAATGGCAGCCACTTATCCCAGTCCTTTCTTGTATCTGAGACAAACATCCTCAACATGGAGATCAAAGTTTTATTAAAACGCTCCACAAGGCCATCAGTCGGAGGGTGGTATGGGGTGGCTCTCTGAACAGCTTTCTTCTATGATGGAAATGCTTCTTACTTAGTCCAGCGCTGTAACTTGTATCTTCAACTGCTTGAGTTTATTAAATCTTCATAAAATATATAGCGTGTCTCCTCAGTTTCTTCTGGAAAAAAAGAACACCAACACTGGCTAGTGGTAGGTAGATGATGCCTTATCAAGTGCGTGGCACATTTCCCTTACTGTGTCGACACTTTGTTGGTGTGTCACTCAATAGCAACATCTGCTGGATTTAAAAAATCATTGCAAGCACCCTGGATAAAGAGTGTGAAGAGAAAACAGCTGATGATAAAGTGCTAACTGAATGAAAGAAGTGTATATATTCCAATTAACCTGATTATAACAAAAATATGATTTGACTAATACAATATATCAAATGCAGAATTTACAAAAATTATAAGTAACTTTTTCACTTAAGTATAAGTGAAAAACGTGTGAAATAAAAGTGAAAGTTTTGTTTAGAAAATATAAGTGCTTATGACAGTGGGAGTGCTTGTGTACTTGTATGTGAGGGGAGAAGGCAGGGTTAAATGATCCCAGACTGACCCATCACAAACAGTGATGGGTCACACAATACCAAAGTGTCAGTGCGTTTATCATGTACAAAGAGTGAAACCCTGTATCGGTGCGTATATCGCATTAAGAAAAATCACGTGACCGATACAGCTGCTGTTGTACGGCGGTGAGGTGCCAAATTGTGTTTATCAGGAAGCACAACTTTCGACTCATTTGCATTCGTGCTGAGAGGAGGAGAGGAGACTGTCTTTAGTGCTGTTTGTGTGTTTACGTTTGTGGCTCGTTATCACCCACTATACAATGGAACCACTGAGAAAAAGGAAAATTTCTCCAGTCTGGTGTTTGTGTAGGTTCTCAGTCATCCAGGACATGGTAGTCTAAGAGTTTGAAAGAAGGCAACTGGACTTCTTTAAGTTGTTTGAAGACGTTTCACCTTTCATCCAAAAGGCTTCTTTAGCTCTAAAACCAAAAGGTGGAGAGTCCCAGGTATTTAAACCCTAGTGGGGGTTGTCTCTTGAGTGGTGGTCGTTAAGCCACTATAGGTTTGTCAGGGAAACTCAGGAGAATTTTCACCAAGCACAACATCCCAGCCACACCCTCAGACAGAAACTGGTTCATCCCAAGGACAAAACTCCCAGTGTGTGCTGTACAGTGCAGTGAAGAGTGCTCGGACCTCTACATTGGAAAAACCAAACAGCCACTCCATAAACGTATGGCACAACATAGAAGAGCCACCTTGACAGGACAAGACTCAGCTGTACATCTGCAATAAAGGTCAAAGGTCACTCTTTCGAGGATGCAAATGTTCACATTTTGGACCGAGAAGACAGATGGTTTGAAAGAGGAGTAAAAGAGGCCATCTATGTCCACTGTGAACGACCATCATTGAACAGAGGTGGTGGCTTACGACACCAACTGTCAGCCACATACAATGCAGTATTGAGATCCCTTCCCAGGCGCCTCAACCCCTATTCACACATTGCATCAGGTGACCTTAATAGGTAACATGATAGGTTGGGGGAAGGTCTCACAGTGGTTTCACCTGTGGTGGTAATGGCCCTCGTTCACACCTTGGCTCATGTGATGACTCACATGATCAATAGTGTCTTAACAACCACCTCTCAAGAGACAACCCACACCATTTGGTTTTAGAACTGAGGAAGCCTCTTGGATGAGAGGTGAAACGCCTTCAAACAACTTCAAGTCCAGCCACCTTCTTTCAAGCACCTTAGACTACCATGACCTGGATGACTGAGAACCTACACAGACAACCAACCATTACAATAAACAAGAGAGTAGAATGAAATCAGAGGAATGCTAAAATATGCTCTATGCTTACTCATGGAGTTTATTAATTCTTTCCTTAGTTTTATCCTAATGATGCTGTTTAAAATACCTTTCATTGGATCTGTAAGGCGAGAGCCTGGAAGGCATTTAAATTAGGTATTGTTCTTTTGGCTGCTCCCTTTAGGGGTCGCCACAGCAGATCATCTGCCTCCATCTCACCCTATCCCTAGCATCCTCTTCTGTCACGCCAACCCTCTGCATGTCCTCTTTCACTACATTCACGAATCTTCTCTGAATTATCTCTAAAACACTCAAACTGAGCTGCCCCTCTGATCATTTCAAATCTTGTTCATCCTGGTCACTCCCAATGAAAATCTTAACATCTTCAACTCTACCAGTCTCCAAACCATACATCATAGCAGGTCTTACTACCATCTTGTAAACCTTCCCTTTCACTCTTGCTGCTATCCTTCTGTCACAAATCACCAACACTCTTCTCCACCCACTCCACCTGCCTGCACTCTTGTTTTCACCTCTTTTCTGCACTGTCCGTTGCTTTGGATGGTTGAGCCCAGGCATTTAAACTCGTCTACCTTCACTATCTCTACTCCTTGCATGTTCACCTTTCTACCCGTCTCCCTCGCATTCACACACATGTATTCTGTCTTGCTTCTACCCCCACTTCTCTATTCTCAATTTTTTAATGTGGCCCAAACAGTCAAAACAAGTATTTGCTGCAGCAAATTTAGAATTTGAAGTTGTTTCTTCTTTGTTTCTCAATTTCTTTGTTTATACATGGTTAAGTTGGTCTCCATCTATAGTTACAACTGCTGCAGGTCTGGAGGAGCTGGCAATATGGTGATTCAATTGGCTGCACAAAAATAATTGTGGACTTGTTATGTGTAATTATGTGTCTTCAAAGATGTGTGTATTTATTTGTGCAGCATAACACCAAGTAGTAGCTAGAGCAGTAGTGGAGAATGGGAATAGCATATGGACTTGTGTTGACTAGTTGTACTCACTGAGCTGGGGGTCTGATTGGCAGGGTCACAGGCTAATGAAACCAGATCTTTTAGAGGGTCCTGGGCAAGATGAGGAGGATAGCGGATCGCTCCATGGGGGAAGTAGGAGGAGGATGGGAAGTGAAGAGATGAGGAGGGATGGGGACTCCGAGACAGACCTGAGAAAAAAATTAAATGACCGTTCTGTGCATTCTTCTAATATATATATATATATATATATATACACACACACAGTGTGCTACTGACCACTGTGAACAGCTATAACTGGCCGGTGGTGCTGAGTGAAGGAACCCATTCTTGGTGAGTCTTCCTGGGGAGGACTGTCCAGTTCTGCCTTCTTGACTGGAGGAGACAGCCCTAAATTCCACAAAACATACACACGTGTTTTTCTTTTTTTTGTATCAAAAGAGTATCAAAAAATTTTGTCATTTCTACTTACGCCAAGTGCTGTTTTTTTGTCAATTTGTCTAGAAACTGGTCTTAAAGTAATATAATATATATAATCATAAAATACATGTTCCTGACTCAGCAGAAACCAGTTGTGTACTAGACCATAGGTATTTTCATGTTGTTTCATTAAGTTTTCAAAATGTTTCACTTTGTGTTGATGATGCATTCAAAGGTGTTTCTAATTTTGGACTGCCTAAGCTAATGCTATGCTTATGCACAACAGCTGTCTAGAATCTCTGTTTATGATTCTGCCTGCTGATGTTCAATAATACTGATAAAATATATGAAATATTAATTATTTATTTACAGTGCATCCATAAAGTATTCACATGTTACAGCCTTTTTCCAAAATGGATTAAATTTATTTTTCACCTTAAAATTCTACACACAATATGCCACAATGACAAAGTGAAAAAAGTTTGCTTGAAAATTTTGCAAATTTATTTAAAAAAATATATATACAGTGGGGCAAAAAAGTATTTAGTCAGCCACCAATCGTGCAAGTTCTCCCACTTAAAAAGATGAGAGAGGCCTGTAATTTTCATCATAGGTATACCTCAACTATGAGAGACAAAATGAGAAAAAAAAATCCAGAAAATCAAATTGTCTGATTTTTAAAGAATTTATTTGCAAATTATGGTGGAAAATAAGTATTTGGTCAATAACAAAAGTTCATCTCAGTACTTTGTTATATACCCTTTGTTGGCAATGACAGAGGTCAAACGTTTTCTGTAAGTCTTCACAAGGTTTTCACACACTGTTGCTGGTATTTTGGCCCATTCCTCCATGCAGATCTCGTCTAGAGCAGTGATGTTTTGGGGCTGTTGCTGGGCAACATGGACTTTCAACTCCCTCCAAAGATTTTCTACGGGGTTGAGATCTGGTGACTGGCTAGGCCACTCCAGGACCTTGAAATGCTTCTTACGAAGCCACTCCTTCGTTACCCGGGCGGTGTGTTTGGG
>VUQS01046093.1:0-13136 GCA_015108495.1 Heterochromis multidens
TCTCTTAAACTCTTGTTCACGAGTGAGAGGTAAGGGGAGCGGGAGATTGACAGACGGATTGGGACTGCGGTTGGTGATGCGGACGCTGTACCATAAAAGCGAAGCTCTCGATTTACCGGTCGATCTATGTCCCTGCCCTCACCTATGGTCACGAGCTTTGGGTAGTGACTGAAAGAACGAGATCGCGGATACAAGCGGCGGAAATGAGCTTTCTCCGAAGGGTGGCTGGCCTCTCTCAGCTGGCCTGGGAACGCCTTGGTGTTCCCCCAGATAAGCTGGAGGAGGTGGCTGGGGTGAGGGAGGTCTGGGCTTCTCTGCTTAGGCTGCTGCCCCCGCAACCCGGCTCTGGATAAGCGGAAGAAAATGGATGGATGGACGGATGGATGGATAGCATACTAACAAAATCATGACTGAAACTGAAGCATAAACTTCTTGGATGGTCTGTACCACACAGCAAGCCATATTATCAAGTAACTGTCAAATAATCAGATAAATAATCAGATAAAAAAGATTTCTAAAAGGTACCAAAAGCAGAAGTTGAGAGGTCCAGTTCAGTGACTCTACTTAGGGAGGGTAGGCCAAGCATACAGCTAACAGGTACAGTTGCCTATGTCAGCAGACCTGTCAGTCACAGTGACCATGCCCCTTACTTTGAGCCTTTCAAAAAGTGACTTATTAAAAAAATTCACCCCCCATAAAATTGTTATGAGAGTTAAACTATCTATAGAGGCAATTTTTGTACCAGGCTGTAAACCTGATTTCTAATGCTGTAAAGTTGTGTATTTTAACAAAGAAGTGTAAGGGGATTGACTGGTGCTCACTTTTTAGCCCCCGGGATTGGCACTTGAAATATACATGTCAGCTTGAGATGCTAGCCTTTATATTTTTATTTTTGAATAGCATTACAGAATATTTTTTTGTTGCTACATGCATGTATATTTCTATCTCTTTAAATTTTGATCATTGTGATTCATTCAAAAAGCTAGCTAAATACCTAAGAATTTCCTGTAATTCTATAATTAAAAATCCTTAAATTCTCAACTGTTTTGGTACACAGTGTCAATCCATAGAAATGTTCTCTCTGCAGCCAACATTTCTTAGCATGGGCCAGTGCACAAGATCAGTCTAATTGCCCCACTTTTAGCAATCATCCAATTCTTTTGTCCTGTCCAAAAAAGCATGTATTAATATAATGCTCCATATATTGCCTAACACAAAGTCAAAAAGATTTTGACAGTCAAGACGAAACTCATTCCATGATTGAGAAAATTACTTTTTATGCTTCAGAGAAACCAGTCTGAAAGAAATAGAGGTCAGAGCGTGAGCTGTTGGGGGTCCTCAAAGCTCAGGGAAAAGAAGTGCAGTTTGATTTTCAAAAGATACACAAAAACTTTATTGTTTCCTTTTGATGTCTCGTTGCCTATATGTGCACATGGCACACATGGCATACACACTCACACAGACATAAAACATCTCCCATTCATCACATTTTGTATTATCTTTAAATTATTTCAGGGCTTTTTAGATGAGCTCCTTTTAACATTATAGCTGCTCATTTTTAGGAATATGTGTCTTTTAACCTCTTTTTCCTCTCCAAACAAGCCATTTGCTGCTTACAAAATAATCAAACAAACTTAATCTTACATGTTGTGTTGCTGCTATGGCTTGCTTCCAAAATATTCAATTCAAGGCAACAGATGAAAAATCCTTCAGCGCTTTTCACTCTAAAGTCAAGCTAAGACATGACAGGCTGGCTGGGTCTGATTTTAACACACTGAGGTTAATTTTAGGGGTGGTTATTTCCTGAGGCAAGCCAAAGTCATTTATATTTATTAAAGACTAATTGTTGTGCAAAAGTCAAGGGCAGAAGCAGATTTTCTTGGCAAGGGATGGGTTGTTGCAAGGAAGTTGTTTGGATTTCTTTTTCTCTCACCCTGGCCTCTTGAGTCAGCTCTGGAGCTAACTCTGAGTCATTGCACAATTGACTTGCTGGATTTTGAGAAGTGTAGAAAGTTCCAAAGATGTCTAAAAGTCTCTGCTGAAGTGAAGCATCAGACAATTTATGCATGCCTTTTGTCCTGCAAAAAAAAATAAAAAATAAAATCTTGTGTAAAATGGGAGAATTTTACATTCTGTCTCAGTGTTTGCAAATTACTTTGGCTATTATCAGCTCAGTTGTGTGGATGGTTGGTTTTTATCACCTACTCACAAAGTAGTTACATGAGGAATTGACTAAATTTACACCACTGCTCCTAATGCCTTTAAATAACAATTATTCAATAATATTAGGAGGAAGCTTCCTCCTCTGCACTTGACTTAGATGGAGGGCGATGCTTTGTTTTCATGCCAGTGTGGGAGTAGCTGCTGCTGTAAGATCATTTTCCACTGTCCCACAGTGATGTTACCGAAGGCAGTCAGGTGAATGACACAAGCACTCAAAGATGTGAGATTACTTACCATAGGCAGGCAGTGGCACCATAAAGGACAGATGTTGTCCAATTCTAAATGACAAGACGGCACCACTCAATTATATGACAAGGTCAAAGACAGGGCAGCAGAGGGAGGGACAGGGCAATATACCAAATGGATTCTCAGTATTGTAGATAAGACTGTGAGTGCTGTGCAGCCACCCACATGATTGTATTACTTTTATATCCCAACGGATTGTTGTGTAGCCAAGATATTGTGACACTAGTTAGTTGTTTCTGTCCGTAGCTATTGAACACAGCATGCAGTGTAAAAGGTAGACTGAAGAACACAATTGCTATGATTGTATTAAGAATTAGATTGATATACTACAGGGAGAAGATCTTGACCGTAAAATACAAAAACTACTGTCATAAAGATGCATCACCTGTGTCAGTGCCAGTGACCTCTAACTCAAATGCACTTGTGTTTTGAGTTGTTTGATAACCTGATTTCCAAAAACACAAATTTTAAGTTCAGTGTCCCCTCTACTCACTGCGCTAATTTGATTGGTGCAGTGTCGTTGCTGGTGGGCACTAAAACTGTTATGGTGTCACAAGCAATTACACAACTCAAGAGCTGATACACAGGGGATTTTCAATTTGGGCAGAGAAGTGGAAGTGAATAGAAAACTCCAAACTCTAAAAATTTACCGGCTGAGGTGTAAAATCTGACACTAATAAATGCAAAATGTGTCAAAAGTTTGGTGTAAATAGACTTAAACTGCCACAGAAGGAAAGGAAACCATCAGATCTGTGTAAAGCGATGAGAAGACCTTCCTCAACGCTCGATTTTTTATTAATGGTTTTTCAGGTTTGAATGGTGTTCTTTAATCATGCCCTGCCACCCTCTTGAATAGTTTAATGGCACCAAACTGGATAATTAGCACCACCAATGGTATCTCAGTGAACCACCTCTTAACATTAATTATACATTTCTGCTTTATTTGGATATTTTTACTTAATTTTTTACTTAATGATCTTATTCATTAAGTCGTGTTGTGATCAAGCAGCAACCTATGTGGCAAAAAAAATTAAGCCAACATGGAAATGTATAAAATTGCTGCTCTTCAAATGGTCACAAAAGTTTGGCTCAAAATTTCCATACACCTTTGAGCTTTGTTCCCTTTGCATAACAACTGATGAACTTTGAATGACAGATGGGTGCTGCTAATGACTAGCAAATTGACGCATTTAAATGCATTTGGAGAATTTTAATACATTTATTTGACAAATAATATCAGATATTTCCTAAGGAGCTGGTTTGTAAGCTGTAAGTATATGTAGCAAAAGGAAAAAAAGTTGATAAAGCATCCGTTTGCAATACCGCCTTTCAAGGGTCAGTCCGCTGCTACCCAGGAAAATGTAATTTATTTTTATTTGCACAAAAACTGAGGAGAATTTGAATTTCAGTTCAATTTTATCATCTTGTGTCATGTTTGCAATGCTTCCAGTTTCAAGGAAAGTGAAGTCAAGACATGAAATCAATGAGGAATGATCTTCATGGCAAATTCTGAAGTTTAGTGAAAGAAGAAGCAATTTGCTATTTTCCTCATGGAGTGTAAAAGATCAGGACATTGCTCACATTGAATTGGTCACTTGGGGGAAAAAAAAGCAATATGGTAGTTTTCGCTGACGGTAAAGGTTATGCGCTTATTTTCAAAGCAAATTGACATGCCCCCCCACCACTGCGTCTCTGAGTCTTATAAAATGCAGTTACATTTTCATACTTCAATCAGAAGGATATTTTCAAGTGCAATTCCAACTCTGCTGCAGTTTTCATTTCCCGTCATAAATGGCAGACTTGAATTTGTGTCCAACCAGCAGGTAAAGATTACTAGGCCAAAAATAATGAGCGCCTTTTGCTACCTGTCAAATGTGTTCTGTCCAGACGTCCACAGGAGAAAAGAAACCTTCACCATTTATTCCAGAGCCACCTGTCACCTAGCATTTAGACTGGATGTGATGTGTCACCTCATTTTTTTTTCACCCAAATGCATCAAGATTTATTCTTTTATTATCTCATTTCAAAGCAGGTGCCTATTCAAACCAAATTATACTTTGTTCAAGATTGACAGATGTTCGTGAGAGGTTGGTGCAGGTGCTTGTCAGCCTGGTGATACAGAAGGAAGAGATCATAGATGGCTAAAATCTGCTGTCTCTGATGCCCTGAGGCATTTGCCAAGCTGAGTCACCCTTCTTTCTTATTGTTGACTATATCCGGTAGTGCATGTCCAGGGACATGTGAGATAAATCCACAAATAGTGCACAATGCCAGATCTAGAGACTCTCACCATGCTTCCTACTGTGAACTGAATCCAGTTCTGCCAAGGTTAGGATGGTGAGTGGAGGGGGATGATGACATCTAAGGTAAAGTAGGTGCTGGATTGGGTAGTTTGAAGGTGTAAAAAAAAAAAGAATCCATATGAAAAAAAAAAGATCTGGTTTTATTTATTTAAAAGTGACTCAGATATTGAATATGAGTCTTGAATGACAGTCTCAGCATGAGCAGTGTTTTGATGGCTGGGTAGTCAGAATCGCTGGTGGAGTTGGAGGAAACAGGCCTGTGGTTATTTAGTGATAAATGGAAATCATCCAATGCAGAATTAAGACAATTTCGGAGACAGGCCTAAGGTGGAGCCGGGGGCATTAAAAAAATTGTGTCATATGCCAAAAAAAGGGAAAAAAAGGACACTGAAGTACTGAGTAGGAAGGATGATGTTTTTATTGTCCTGTGGCAATCCACTAATGATGGTAAGTCTGAATGCCATCAGCAACAACAGTCTGAGTTCTCCTAGTAGGAAAAAAAGTACTGCTCAACATTCACCCCCATTTTTTTTTTTTTACTAAAAACTTTTTCTTTTCTTTTTTTAATGAAAGCTTGGAAGCAATTTGCTCATGGGACTCTTTAAAGGAATATAGCATGCAGAGCATGATGACTCAACAAGTATATATCTCCTTAAAGATTACAGAAAAAGTAAAAAATACTGTTTTGCTGCATATGCACTATTGTTGCTTTGGTCTCTGATTGATTTACACCATTCAAACCATGTAGCTCTGTGCTTTCGATGATGTATTGTTTGACAAATGTGATTCAGAGTGGGAAGATTAAAACACAGCAGCCAAATATTAGGCCCATATTCTTGAGAGTGAATGTTGAGGGCTTAAACCAATTGAGCACGACTTCGTCTAGACATTGTAATTGTGGCTTGAAGAATGGAATTCTATGACGAACATGAGTCCAATGATGAGATCAGCTCATCAAAACAACAAATATATGTAATATTGCATACACAGGGTGGAGACTGTTAACGATTCCTGAAACTGCAGAACTGTGCTGTGACAGAGGCCAAAATAGGCTCCAGCAGCTTTATTAGGTGTCTTTATAATCATTTTCAGCATATGATAATAGGCTGTCATTGCACAGAAAAATTGTGTGTGAATACATACTGAAAGTCAAGTTTGAGTCAGAAAGTTTGGCCTATAAAAAGGCAGTGAATGAATAACTGTTCATTTTCATTCTTGCTAATGAAGGTTTGTTTACAACCTGCCTGATTGTCTGGTTGTTTGTTGTTTGTGCCCCCTGGGACCTCTTTTCAGCAATTTACACCCCCATAATTAGAGAAAAATATGTCCATGAATACACCATTGTCATGAAAGATAGTTGAACTTGTTGAAAGAGAAGCACAGGTAAAACAAATGTATTAACAAATGTATAATTACAAAAGTAATGAGGGCCAGCCAGCATGCACAAGATCATGACCCTGGAACTATCCTGGGAAAAAATCAAGAACTTGAAACTACCCTGGGGAAAAAAATAAATTAATAAATTAAAATTATAAACATTTACTGTACATCCATTGATGAATCACCTGATTCATAAAAATCTGATGAAGGAAACGTGTTTTTTTCCTGTCTGTTTGTGACACTCAGTTGCCAAGCTATTTCACTCCTTTGGAAGATGAAACAGGTCAGCCACATTAACACCACTTTCCCATTATGTCGAATCCCCTTCATGCAACAGCTCTCTTCCATCAGAGTATTGACACATAACCTTTGGCAGTGTCCTGTAGTGTTTAATCCACAGTGGCCTTGCTCCACAATCCACAGGACCCAGAGGATCCACTGCCAGTCTTCCATCCCACAGATACTCATTTGGATTTGGATCTGAGGAGTTCAGCAGCTGAATCAGTTGCTGAGGCTCTATATTGTGTTGGCCGAGTTATTCCTGTATAATTTTCCTGATTAAGCAGGGCACTTTGTCCTGATGGAGGAGGCCACTTCCATGGGGTGTGTGCTTGGTCTACAACAATGCTTAGGTTGAGCAGTGTGAACCCTTAAAAATGGGTCGCTAGAAATTTCCAGCAACAGCTGGGAACTATTTTTAGCAATATTGAACCTTTGTTCAATATTATTGAACCTTTGTTCAATAATATTTTCAGGAGCACACTTGTTTATGCTGTTTATCAGCAATGGAGTTAAAATAAACCAGAGATGGTCTTTGTACTGACAGAAAATGTAAGGATTTATTTTTAGTCATATTTTGCAACACTGGAAACCAGTCTTTGCTACAGCAGAAGATATATCATGCTTAGAATACTTTGTGTTTATATGTTAAGACCCAAATTGTTAAACAAAAAAGCACAAATTCCAGTTAATTTGGAAAGTGCAAGGTCACTGTCTAATAAATGCAGCCCAGTCCAACAGATTCAAAGAAATGCTTTATTGTGCATGCTCAGCAAGAGCAGCTAGCAAAACAAAGGGAAAGTAGTTATGTGTTAATAGCAATTTTGAAAATCTTCAACACAGAATTTTTAAAGGCTCACGTAAGACTCGGGACCAACACCACATGTTCACGACATTCTTGGAAAAATGAAACTAGCTACAAATCACTTTCACTCAATGTCAGATTTGCAGTGAGTTGATAATAATAATAATAGAAAGAGAGGAGTCATTGGTCCATTCAGTATTGTGAAAATGCAACAAATACTATGTTATGAATGGCATCTCTCAGTGGAACTCTAGTGTATGTGATGAAAATGGTTCCCAGATAGGATCTAATAGATACACCAGCAATACTGGCATTTGTGGAGCTCGACACACTAATCGGATCAGTGGACAGTGATGAGTGTGGTGACAGCAGATGCACTCGCATTCATACACAGTGCATGTAGGAGATGCTCCACCATTAATTCGTGAGAAATTATTAGAATTTTGCTGTAGAAGCTGATGCATCTAGAAGAAACCAAATGAGACAACGTCATGCAAGCCATAGAAGCAGAGATAGGCACAGGGCCAAGCAACAACCCCACCAACTGGAGCTGCAACACTCAATTAGACTGACATCTGTCAGGGAAATACTTCATCTCAATCTGAGATAATTTAACATGAGTTATGGACAAGTGGGAAGCTGAGAGAACATATTGCAGTGGTGTTCAGCCCTGATAAAGCTTCTGGAGTAATTAGATTGTTTGATGTGTCTAAACAGTATCCCAGTCCACTGGGTCAAAGGTGAAAAAGTTGGACTAGCTCATTATTGGCACAACATAAACTTTATGTAGGCAGAGATTGTTTCCTAAACCAGTTTCACATTTTATTGGCTTAAGATTTTTACAAACATATGGTCCATTTGTTTAGTAAATTATTCAAGTACATGATGGGAAAGAAAATCAACTATGAAATGAAAACCATTTCTGTCTGCAATAATCAATAGTTTATCTTTAGTGTCGCTGCAATAAGTTTATTGTTTAGCTGCATCATCTTCCAGAAATTATATTTCTATTATGGCATTACTACTGTACAATAAAAGCTAGCAAATAATTAGCTTGTTTCTTAGGGATTTATTGCAGCAAGCAATTGCACAAACAGAACTCTTTCCAGGTGCTGTCTGGAAAGACACTAAAATGAGTAATTTTATGACTGTGTTTTCGTTGTACTGTTACAAAAGGATCCTTAATCATTAAGAACACAAAGTTTGTGTTTCGGTTATGAGCATCGATGAGCAATTCTTTCTTTGTTTTCCACAGCCTTTAAAACTCCACAGCCTCTGTTGAAACTCCCCTCTTACCATTTGTTGAATGCCCATGAAATCAAATCACTGCTGCCTGGTAACCACAACCAACAGGCTTCGTTCTGCCTTCCTTTGCCAGTCTTTTACCTTCCCATCAGGACAAATGTGTTTGCCAGCAAAGGCAGACAGCAGCAACCCCATGAGCCAGCCTCCTACGAGTGGCTTCTCTCTCTCTTTCTGTTTCTTTTTCCTCTACCCATCGTCCTCTCTTTCCTTCTCCATCTGTCTGCGTTGGCAAGTAAGTGTTGATGTTATCCACCAAAAAAATGCAGTGGCGTGTGAAGAGAGGCTGCCCCTGGGTCCATCGCAAGACATAAATGAGACCATCGTTTTTTTCCACAATTGCACATGAACATTTTAGGATTATTGTTGCTTGCTCCAAACTTGAGTCTGTTTTTAATGTCCAGAAGTAGGTTGAGCTGTAATCAACTTAGCCAAGATCTACCACAGGGAGCCTTTTCCTCCCAGCACGTCTTTCCTCTGGCTGGCTACTACTTCAGACAAGGAAGTCAGTATAGGAAGGAGTCAAATTTAATAGGCAAGCCTCCACCAACTGTGCATGTGTTTTCTTCTCTGTAGCACCACTGCGAGCACACGGTAATATTGGCAGTTTGACACTGTTACAGCAGATTCTGACATGAGGAGGCCTACACAAATTAGATTTTTTTCAAAGTGCCTGGCATTTTTTGTTTGACCCAGTTTTACAAATGGTAATTGCGAGTTTAGAGCAGAAATTCAGTGGCTTCACTGTTGACAGGGCTGGTTCTTGAAAATGTATGACCTAAATGTCTTTATTGTGCTTTCTATAATTTACAGATTTAGTTCTGGCTAAGAAGAAAAAAAAATTGTTTGATTGAGTGGAGTTTCTTTTTGGGGTTTTATGCAATAATCAAAAGGAGTGCCCTAGAGAAAAATATTTCTGGGAAAGTGGGCAGTTAAGTATTTATTAGTGACAGTCATAACACAACACACAATAGGCAGTGAGAAGATAAAAAACAATGTGCTGGAACACATTCAGTCACAAGTCTCTAGTTTTTGTATTAACTGAAAAAGACAAATTTATGTCCATTTGTAAAAACTCTCCTCTTTATATAGGAAGTAGTCAGTACTCTGTAGGTTAAGAGGGATTTTGGTTATTATGCTAACTGTAAAAGCTATACATTGCGACCTATTACATTAGGTGGTTGCCAGTAGGGAACTGCGCAGATATTTTATACATGCTGCTTTTTTCATTCCATTGTAGTAGTATTTAGGGCACTAGAATTTAAGATTTGGGCATTCTTCCTGCTAAAGATTACCATGCTTTTATATTTGTAATCACCTTTCAAAAAATAAGCTTGCTGACTTTAGCTTTTAGCCCAAACTGCACAGCTTTACAAAGCTATTAACGCGCCTTCAGATTCATGGTCTTGTTTAATAAAGAAAAAACAATATTTGTTTTTTTATTTTAGAGCTAATACTTTATGCCTAGCTATACCTTGAGCTAAATACTGCAGCTAACATTTGCATGCTAAAATGTTAACATGCTGATGATTAGCAAGTGTGTTTGCCTTTAAAGCTTCGTCTCTTAATATGCTAACAGTTACTAATTCATAGATGTTATTCCAAATTATGGATATGTTATAGCTCTCATATACCTCTGAATATCTAACTTTACATTTCAAAATTAACCCATATCTGTGACATTTGACATACCACAGTATTTTTTTTTTTACACGTGTTTATTTGCTGTGATTTGTGATTGCTAAGGGAACATTGCTTCACTTACTATCCAGCATTTATTTGTGTTAACATTATATAGCAGTTAACAACAAAGCAAATGAGCAGGTTAAAGCAAATACACAGTCATAGGTTGCCACAGTCTCTTTTATTATGTTGCAGGTTTAAATATTGTTTGTTCTTTTATTTATACTTACCATTTTTTCTTTGCTCTGAGCCTCCATGAAGATCAAGCCCACCCAATGTTTCCTGACTTTTACACTTATTATTATTTTTTTTATTATTATTATTATTATTATTATTATTTAGGCCTAAGTTTTTCATGTCATGGACTACTCACCTCTGGGGACTCAAAATCTTTGCTGACTCTACCTACCTACCACCTTCCCTGACATTTGAGCCAGACTACAATATCACATAAGCAACTGTTTAAATATATAAGGCTTAACTACCACCTTTATATGTGAACCTCTTTTATTATCTCATATTTACATCACATCTCCGTATTGCTGCTCAAATCTTCTCCAGCTGTCTTTGTTGCTTGCAATTCACTTCTGTCCAAACATCCCCAGCCTAAAGCAAACAGATCTGAACAACTCTTGTAATCCAGATTCCTCATTCTATGCATTTCTATGCATTTTATTCCCTTTTATCAGTGCAACAGCAAGCTGGAGCACTGACAGTTCCTTCCTGAGGAAATCAGATATTCTGGGCAAAACAGAGCGACCTGTATATTTACCTCAGTCGGGATGTGAATGAGAACCTTCAGTGCTTCCAAGCAAGGGTTTGGCTCAGAAAACAGGATGATAAGCTAAGCATTCATTCTTAGCCTCCCATCAGGTGGTGAGAGGTAAAAAGGACACTTAATCGATCCTTGAGAATGAAATCTGAGGGCTTCAAAATCAAGCCAGTGGGGCAGTTTTTCTCTCTGGCAGTTCTCCCCTGCTTAAATATACTGCTGATTCATAAGAGTGCATATTTCAAAGTGGGTCAAACCAAACAAGTAGAAATTAGAAGATCAATCAGAGAGAACCTGAGCTCTCAATTCACTGATGACTTGTCAGTCCATCAGACATGTTAGGTCTCTATATAAGGATTCTTCTCCAGTGGCATATTAAAGTGATGTAAACACATAAGTCAGTTAAGCTGAAGGCAAATTATTCAAATTTTGGATACCTTTAATTTCCATATGTCTTCTTTTCTCACCACACACTATTAAGAAAAACCATTAGTAAGAAAGGGAAGATAGATAAATGAACCCAAGTGTAGCAACTTATGAGGCTTCATAATGTCAAATTCAAGGTTCAATAAACCTGTGGGAAGCAAAAAAAGAAAAACAGCACTTGTAAAAATATTGAGAGAGGGAAAAAAACATTAGACAGTGCAGTTATTAATTCCAGTGTCAGACCTGCAGTACTTTTTGCCGCAGGCAACAACAAACACCAGAGTCCAAAGCAAGCCAAAGACACTGCATTATAAAAATGCAAAAGATACTCTCCTTTTCTATTCTGACTTCCCCCTGGCATGTTAAGGCATTATCATCTTAAAGAAAATGTATTTCAACTTTCAAAAGTGTCTTGACTTTGTTAACTGGCCTGTGTAATCAAAAGCCATGCTTTTTTCCCACCATTGCCAATTTGGTGCTTAGTGTAGACTTAGGTAATGGCATACTGTATTACAACTCATTACATAAGGAGCTCTTGTAATTACAACAATTATAAGGGAGAGACTTGGCATTTCTGACTAGAAAGAATTCCATCCCCACCAACAACGAGCCAATCAAAAGAGGAATCGGGAAAGATATGATCCGATCATGTGATTACACTGACACTGAGCAAGTATTTATGCCTGTTTAGTCTTGTTGACCTGAAATAACATCTTGGAGCATCATCAAGATGGCTGCTGAGATGCAAGGACTTTTCTAAAATCTGCCATTCAGTGAATTGTTTCTCAAATGCAAATGTGGTGCACAGTATTATTTTAAAGGCACAGTGTCCCCTTCTTGATTTCTTACTTTGTTGCATATTTTTCACACTGAAATGTTTCAGATCAACAAACAAAATATAATATTAGACAAAGATAACCCGAGTAAATACAAAATGCAGTTTTTAAATGATTTAATTTATTAAGAGATCAAAGCTATCCGAACCTACTTGGCCATATGTTAAATCATGAATAAACTGTGATTAAACTAATTTTTTTGGAAAGCTGAGTTCAATTTCACCAGCCACACCCAGATCTGATTACTTCCAGACCTGTTGAATCAAGAAATCACTAAAAAAAGAACCTGTCTGACAAAGTGAAGCAGGCTAAAAGATGTCAAAAAACAACACATCATGCCATGATCTACAGAAATAGCTGAGAAACAAAGACAAAAATAAATCAATCTGGAAAGCGTTACAAAGCTATTTCTAAGGCTTTGGAACTCCTGCGAACCACAGCACGAGCCAAATCAACAAATGGAGAAAACTTGGAACAGTGGTGAACCTTCCCAGGACTGGCAGGCCTACCAAAATTATTCCAAGAGCAACGACTCATCCAGGAGGTCACAAAAGAACCCAGAACAACATCTAAAGATCTGCAGGCCTCATTTGCCTCAGTTAAGGTCAGAGTTCATGATTTAACAATAAGAAAGAGACTGGGCAAAAATGGCATCCATGGGAGAGTTCCAAGGAGAAAACCACTGCTGACCAAAAAAGAACACAAAGGCTTGTCTCACATTTACCAAAAAACATCCTGATGATCCCCAAGACTTTTGGGAAAATATTCTGTGGACTGACGAGACAAAAACTGAACTTTTTGGAAGGTTTGAGTCTCGTTACATCTGGTATCAAACTAACACAGCATTTCATAAAAAGAACATCATAGCAACAGTCAAACAT
>VUQS01046095.1:0-16874 GCA_015108495.1 Heterochromis multidens
CATTTCCTGCACAGCTCCATCTCCCAGTGTGCTTTAAGAGCAGTTTCCCATCAAAAATCACTATTTTCTGCCTTATACACTTGTTTATTACGCATCAGTCTCCCGTTGTGTACAGTGTTGTTGTCCACTTTCTTTTCTTTTTTTTTTTGCAAAAATGACCTCCGACAAGAAAGCCTAATTTCTGCTATTCAATACCGAAGACATTTCATCTTCCACAGATGGTGCCAAATTGTGCCAAACTGCAAAACACTTGGCTGTGTCTTTAATCAAACCTCTAACTTTGCTCTGTTTCACTCCAGCAGCATCGATCTTTGCACAGGTAATGTCCATATGTTGATTCATGGTTTTCTTCAGTTTTTGATCTACTGCAGCATATTTCAAGAGGGGTTATATCCTATAAAAAAAAAAAAAAATTTAGGCCAGGAAAAACTCCTTCATATTTTTCTGTGTTCCATCCTCAGTTACTTTGACACAACAACATCTGCTGTGATGCTTACACCTCTGATGAAGTCTCACAGTTGTTAGCTTAATTTTGATACCAAGACAGTTTACACAGAGTTTGTAATGGCAGAGAAATACTCAATTCATTTTGGGCATGTCATTTTCAAGAAGGGACCTCAGAAAGACACTTGGGGCTTAACAGGTTAAAATTTATTTCAGTAAATATTAAACTTATCCACTGACTATTTTCATCTTGTATTACTGTAACTGTAATAGCATTAATTATAGCAGAATTTGTGATGACTATTTTGACAGACACAAAAATGCTGAACAGCATTTGTTCTGAGGTTTTGGAGAAAATTCTGCCTGTTTGTGTGTATCTTATGGAGAACAAATGTACAGATTCTTGCTCTACTTCAGCCTGTAGAAACCATCACACTGCTGCTGCATATGGATTGGAACAAATGAGTGTTCTTAACTGTAGTGTGGTAATGTTTATTATGTTTATTTTTGTCAGGGGTCATGTACAAACCACTCAAAGCAAGTGCTAGTTAGTTGTGAGACTACTACAACAACAATAATAATCTTACTATAATGATCTAGTGCATGTATGTATATACATCTGTATGAACCGTATTTCCTCTTCAGCAGGTGGGCCAATCTGAACAAAACTTTGCACCAACATCGTCACACATACAGGGATTAGTAACATCTAAATGTTTTTCAAAAAACATTTCTTATAAATCCTAATTCTTTGGATTTTCATATATATTATGTTCATTTCATCATCCCCCTGCAAATAAGATGTTACATTCTTCATTTGCATTAGTTTCACGTGTCACATTCAACGTACATCACACATACGTAACTTAAAAGTCACCAAAATTAGCATCCATGACAGAATTTTGTTCAACTCACCACTAAATATGAAATAAGGATTTTGAAAAAGCACTGCAGGCCTGGCAAAACTATAATAATGAAGTAAGTATAATTATGAAGTAAGCAAGTAACTATAATAATGAAGATGCAAAGATAATAATTTGAGAATTTTTTAATCCTGAACAGCTGGAAAGTGTCTCTCTTCAGGTTATCTCTTCTTTTCCTATTTTTGAATTTAATTCAGGTGTCATGTCCTGCAGCCTTTTAACAAATTCTGCAGTTGGCTCCGAAACATAAACATAGGCTTTATTATAATTTTGGATAATATATAATTGTTTTCTTGTTTTAATTACATGGAGGGTCATTCAGTGCCTTTATTAGGTGGACAAAGTGAAATTATAGGAAATGAGAGAGAAAGCGAGAGATGGAACAAAGGCTTAAAAGATCTAAACCCCCACACACCCTCCCACTCGCAGACAAACACCTGCAGTTTGCCTGCAAACATGGCAGGTTCTTCAAAGAGAACAAAAACAGGAGAAGAGTAGCTTAACCAAGGCCTCCAAACATCGCTAATACAGAGAAGTTAAGTTTGTTATGACATATGGCTGAGCCTCATTAACAGATAAAATGACAACCCCCTGATTGCCTTCATAACATATTATGCTGTATTCTTGAAAAGAGAATGAAACATTCCCTAGCTCGTTAATCAGGGCTTAATTACAATTAAAACAGATCTAAAGAATAGACCTGTCACGCTGATGGGAGGCCATAACATTCATTAATGCTAATTTAGTGCAGCTCTACTTGCTCAGCAAACATGGCACACACAACACGGCTCCCAATCAAAATGCTGAATCATTTCCTAATTGCTGGTTGTGGCAATGCTAAATGTTTGAGCTTCAACAAGATTGCTTTGATGGAAATCATGAAAACGCTCACTACTGTCCTGACCTGTGTTACTGTTTTTCATAAAACTACAGGGGGAAAAATTGCAAAAAACTGTTATGTTGGTGTTTGTTTGTTTGTTTTTTCAGCTGTGAAATGTAACTGTCACATACAATAGGCTATGAAATAACTGCAATTCAAATATTTTACTTTTACCTAAAGAAAAAATATTCTACCATTCATCACATCTGAGATTGTACAACTTTTATGTTGTTATAATGCAGCACAGAAATTCCTTGTACCTGGTTTGAGATTTATTATATTAATTTGCAGGTTAAAGCCTACGCTGTGGAACAAAAAAATCCACCGACATAGGCGTTCATACATCATAGCATCTACTAACTTTCCTCCATTGCAGTAGCCTGGCAGCAAGACTTACTGTAAGATTTTTCATGCTTAAAAACAACTGCCTTCTGTAAAGAAACCCTCTCGTAGCAAATTCTCAGAGTTCATGGCTACAGTCCTCATCTTTTCAACTTGAACAATGTTGTGTGCCCTTTGCACAGCTGTGAGTTATGTGAAATGAGATGTGATGACATCACCACACCTGCTTGGTATTTGCAGCTCAAAGCTGAAGTTTGACATGAAGGTCAGACCATATGCTGTAGGTAACTGGGTGGTAGAGAGGGGAGTCCTCTGGTTACAGCTGTGCCACTGACTTCTTCAAACCAGCCATTCAGCTGCTTCTTCCCTGACTGGGTAATTTAGTGCTTAATGATATTTTGTTGCTTGGCAACATAAGCTTAAAAATGCTATCAGACACTGGGGCCTGTAGTGACTGGAATGGTGCTTTAGATATATGGGTCCTTGAGGGATTTTCTTCTCTTTCTTTTACCCCATGCAGGCCTGATCCACTATACTGTATTGTACTGTACTGTACTGTACAACCCCTCCGTCAAACCTGCTGCCAAGTCTGTAGGAGAGCCATATGATAGAGCAGATCGCTATTCACTGATGATTCTAATCTTTGAGAAGCATCTGGGAGAGCAGCCACAGCTATCTGGAGCAAAGCCTATACTTATGATATTTTCCCCCATTTTAACTTCAAAGATGCTGCCCTCTAGATCTAAGTGCGGTGTAATTCACCCTGATGGGAAATGTGCTGCTGTCAGGGTTTACAAGAGGGTGAGGGAGATGAGGGAAAAACAAAAAGATGTATGTCTGATATGTTGTTCAGCAAAGAGCACCTTTTATGTGAACATGCTGTGCAGTAAATGAGATTACGTTGTGGGGTTGAATGTGCAAGCACACACTGACAACTGCTCATCTACTTTTACATGAGACGGCTGAATGTAAGTGACAGCAAGTTCTCAAGCTGACCTCTTGCTCTCTCTTGGAGTGCTCTTATGTGCTCTCTTCCCGTGAACCCTTTTTTTAAGACTAATCCGCTGATGCAAAATGCACTCTATCACCACGTAAAATATGCATTTACCGCAAACACTGGGCCCTCTCTTGGTAAGCAGCACAGTAAAATACGTCGTAAAGATGACTAATGCTGCAGCAGTTCACATTCTCAGATGGAAAAAGAAGAATGGGGTTGTAAATCGATAATCAGATACACAAACATGAAGATGCATATCATATTAGACCGTCATGGTGAGAACACACTCTTCGTGGTTCTAGCAATCAGGCGAGGGAAATGGAATAAATAGAGTAATCCACAGAGCACTGTTTTGTTCATAGCAACATGACCCTGAGAAAGAAATAGAACACTGACGGTTGATATTGAACAATAATTTAAACGAATGTGCAGGGGAGATTTCAGAGAAAAGATATGTTCCACAGTCCTTTTTATATTACAAAAATGTTTTTTTCCCCAAAAGTGGCCCCACTATTTTATTCCCTTTGTGTTTTCAATAAATTCAGCACAGGTCTGCAGGGTTCTTTTCTTTCTCTCATCTCTCCCCATTTTCTTTGGCCATGTGGCAGCCATTGCTAGTTCCTGGCCCATAAAGAGAGACAAATACCCCCGTTCCCTGTCTGCTCCCATGTAGACAGTGTATCAGTCAACCAGTAAATACATTTGGGGTAAATGTTTAAAAAGCCTGTTTAAGCAGCAGAAGAATGAAGTGCATCAGGTCTTAGGAAAACACAGCTTAAATGAGTCTGGATTTAAACAGGCCAGATTTATAGCCTTCTTTAAACTGCTCAGAGGAAAAGCCCCCGTTGTAAAGTTTCTAAACGAGTAACTGGACAACTGAACAATAGTTCACCATCTCTGATAAGGAGAGGATGGAGGGAGTGAGGAATGTATGGACAAAAAGAAAGCAACAAACTAGGAGATGCAGGAGTACAGAGATAGAAAAGAGGTCCCCATAAACTTATTCTTAAACATTCAATATTTCTAAATGAACTATCGATGTATTGGCTTGGAAGCTTAAGGAAGAGACTACTTCTGACCAAGGAAGGCCTGAGCTCAAACATTTTGATTTTGTCTCAGAAAGCCAAGCAAGCCTTGCAGAAATCTGCAGTGCATGGCTCTGAATATGCTTTTAAAAACCAGGTCAGGCACTGCTTGCGACAACTAAGGTCTGGTCCTCCTCATCCCTGCACAACATCAGACAGCAGCACAACTCAAAAGCAGGGTGTCAGTACAAACACTCACACACACGCACACACAAAGAAGAATGGGGGCTCAACTGAACGGGGTCAGAGAAAGAGGTTCTGGAGGCCAGATTTGTAAACCCCACACTCCATCACGTGTGACAAAGGTAACTAAAGGAATGTGTAAAAGGCTCAGGCCAATCTTTCTTTCCACACCGGCATTCTTATCTCTGCAGACTGGAGGAAAACATACCATAGCTCAAAAGGCTTTTCACAATATATTAGTTAGTCTCCGAAAAGAATATATGATACAATACCTTCACAGTTAAATTTATTAGGACAAACTATAATAAAGCTAATTAAAATTGGAGGTGTTTTGGTAACAGAGTAGTGGCTCTAAAAGCGAAGCTGCAGCCCATAGCCAAAGGGTCCACAAAATAATACTGTTAATTATAAAACTGTAATGCAATATTAAAAAGTGTATATAAATAGATAGCTCTATTGATGCAAAAAAATAAGCATACCGTGTCCATTGCTCCAACCTACACTTAGGTTGTTTTTGGGCACAATTTTTGTCATTTTGCCTCTGTATTTCACAGTGTACAGATGCAAAATTACAGCGGATTTTAAAACAACCAATATGTGATTGAAGTGCAGGTTATCAGTTTTAATTCAAAGGATTTAACAAAAATTTTGCATTAGCTGTTTAAGAAAAATAGTCATTTTTATCCATAGTCCCCCGTTTTCAGAGGCACAAAGGTAACTGGACAACTGACTGATAACACAATTTGATGGCCATGTGAGGCCTGTTCCCTGTTCTGGTATTCCATGACAAATTAATATCTGGAGTTGATTCCAAGTGTTGAACTTGGATTTGGTAGCTGTTCACTGGAAAATTCAAAATTAGGTCCAAAAAGATGTTGACACAAGTGAAGGAGACCATCATTATGCTGAAAAACTAAAATAAACCCATCAGAGTATAGTAAAAACTTTAGGAGCAGCCAAATCAACAACCTGGTACATTCTTAAAAAGAAGGAATGCACTGGTGCGCTCAGCAAAACCAAAAGGCCTGAAAGACCACAGAAGACAACTAAATTGTTTGATTGCAGAATCCTTTCCTTGCTTTAAAAAACAAAACAAAAAAAAAAACCTTCACAGCACAGAGCCAAGTCAAAAACACTTTTGAGGAGGTAGGTGTATTATTGTCACAGTTTATAATCAAGAGATTCAATTCAATTCAATTCAATTCAATTTTATTTATGTAGCGCCAAATCACAACAAAAGTCGCCTCAAGGTGAATATAAACACAGAGTTTACAACAAGGGGCAAACCACTGGTTACACTCAGTGATGTGACTGCTGATAGGAGTAGCAGGATAAATTGTACAGGTAAAGTGTACAGGGCTATACTCTGCTCAGATTCTGCTCAGATTCAGCCAAATGCTGCAAAACTTATCGGACAGAACTTCATATTCTTAAATAGCCAATTTGGATCTCAACCCAATAGAGCATGCTTTTCAATTATAAAGGACAAAGGTAACGGCACACAGACCCACAATTAAACAGCAACTGAAGGTGGCTGCAGTAATGGCCTAGCAGATCATCAGGGAGGAAACAACATTTGGTGATGTCCATGGGTTCTACACTTCAGGCAGTCATTCACTGCAAGGATTTTCATCCAAGCATTACAAACAATCCTTGTATTTAAAATGATGTTAGCTTGTTTAATTAGTTTTGAGCCTCTGAAAATGGGGGACTGTGTATAAAGGTGGCTATAATTCCTAAGCAAATTAATGCAATACTTTGTTCAAACCCCTTGAATTAAAGTTGAAACTCTGCATTTCAATCACATCTTGATTGTTTTATTTCAAATTCACTGTCGTGGTGTAGAGAAGCAAAAGTCCAAAAATATGTCATTGTCCAAAAACATGGAACCTAACTTTAGGTTTTCTTTGGGCCCAAAGAAAGTTATTGTGACAAATCACATCACGAGTGCAAAGGTTTACAAGTATTTCGCATGAAAGTTGTAGATCACAAACAGTTCAAATGACATTTAAGAGTATAAAAGGCATTGCTGGAAAAATGTCTCCCCTGAATAATAAATTGTAGTGTTGGATTGTTGTAACATGATTAAAACCATTTATTGCTTTTGAATTTAATACAGTACTTCAAGTATGGTGCTCTAAAAACAAAATGCTACAAAGGCTTTGGCAAGAAACAATTGTGTTTCTGCATAGTATACAGATGTTTTGCCTTGAGTCTTTGATGCTTGTTAATCTTTTATACTTTTTTAAACCAAAAAGGAAATTCAATATTTTTGCAATTTTTACATTAAATATTTAACCAAAAGAAGACAGGATAAAGACAAAGAAAGAGATATGGTGGCTGAGATACAAATAAAGAATCACTGTACAAGTTCTCACTACTGGAAGGGGGGTGGAAATACAATAAAAATTCCTGTTTCCCTGTTGGATAAACTAAGATTTCTTTTTGGTTTCTAAAATCACAAGCAGGCTAATTGGGTACTCACAAACATACAAAAAATACACACACAACACAAATTCCACAGCGGCTTACTGGAGGTCAAACACACGCAGAATTCCTTAAAGATAATCACAACAGAGCTACCTTGTTTAATTATTTTGCCTTGCATGACTCCCTTGTTACTCAGAATAAATAAATAAATAAATAAACTAAATAACAAGGACAGTTTGACACCGTCCTTTCGAAGAAAACCATAATACAAAATTCATAGCGACTCTTGAAAGAACATAGACAGCAGATTAAATCTGTAAACTGGTCAAAGTCAAAAAGCAGTGACCAACACTGATGATCTCATTTGAAGCCTGAAGTGTGGACAACACCTACTGTTGGGTGATTATCCTGAATTATCAGCTAATTCCTAATAATTAAATAAAAGCAATACAACTGGAGCTATATTCTCTGTTAAACAAAAGACAAAACAAACACTTTGTACACAGATTTCAGCCTTCTATTCGATTCTGTCAGTATAAGCAATTCTTGGTGGTGTACATCTGCATCTTTGTTTTCAGCTCTTGTGTAAAATAGTTCTTTTACTTCTAATGTTAACTGAGCTGCCACAGGTCACAGGAACTGTATTGATTGGTTTAACAGTTCCTACAAAACTATTCATTGGGTGTTTTTTTCCATTCACTTATAAAGCTGACAGAGTTAATCAGTCCCCCTAAAATTTGGTAAAAGCTTTTCTACTCTATTTGACCACTCAAAGCACTTTTTTACAACAAGCCTCATTCACCCATTCACACAAACACTTTTTTCTATGCCTAAGTGCTTTTACCCTAACATTCTCATACTCCAATGGATTCATTTGGGGCAACTCAGGGTTCAGTATCTTTCCCAAGGACACTTCGACATGCAGACTACAGGAATGGGGATCGAACCCCTCCTTAGCCACAGCCACCGCATTCCTCAAATTTGCCTGGATGTATATCACATTTGTAAAGACAGTGCATTCAGTAAGGCTTGCTACATTGTCATTAGCATTAAATACCTAATCCATCACTAACACGGTCAGACACTGTGCCTGCAAGCTAAAATGTGCTTTGATAACCTACCGTCTCCACCTCTGTGACACAAAGAGGAGAAAGAACATATTGTTAGTTATTGCCCAAACACCTATCATACTTAGCAAGTCCGAGTATCCAGAGCAAACCGAGCGTTGTCTACTGTCTGCCCCTGACTCCATGAGATTATGTTGACCTCAGCTGTGGTGAGTAAACAGAACTGGATGAGGGAGGAAGCGGAGGGTGAGGAGACAAAGAGGGAAGACAGACAAGAGGGCCACTTGAATTAACTAATTGAATGAACAAAAGATGTCTGTGGCATCCAAAATTCAAACAACCTTGGTTGTCCCTACTCAGAGGAGGAGGCAAAGGGAGGGGAAATAAAGAGACCAAAAGATGGGAACGGGGTAAAAAATAAAGTAAGGACAAGGTGGGGAGAAGGCAAAGAAGTGCATGAGTGTGTATGTGGGCCAGGTCAGGTCAGGTTTACGTGTGTACTTCTGCTAGATTTTTGTTGAAGGGCAATTCTGAGATTCCCTTGAGATACTCAGTGAACTCTGTCAGTGTCTCACTTTATTTCACCCTCTCTCCTTCACTGTCCCTTGCTCCTGCCCTTTAGAAACAAGATGAAGGGATGATCAGGAGGCGGCTTCAGTTAAGACCGCCAATCAATACAGCTCTTCTGTGCGGGATGAGACTCCAAGATTACACTGAAAATCACAAATGGCAAATGACTCTTTCAAACTACTTTCTCGACTTTGAACATTCAAGCCAGACCAAAGCCTTCAAAATAGGAACCAGAGAACCTCCCTATCTTGCACTTGATAGTGTGCACGCAGTGGCTTTCTCCTAATTCCCTTTCGCATTAGAAACCTTTAAACTAAGGATCCCCGCTGTTCACAATAACAACACTCATCAAAGAAAGTTTTACTGAACTCCCAAACTCTCATTTCCTAAACGAGAGTTAAAATGCCTCCTAACTCTTCACCATACTTCATCTTTGTTTTCTTCACTCTAAACCTCCAGGCCCTGAACAATTAGGCCCTTGTTTATGTCTGCAAATTGCTGTGCCGTGCCTATCAGTGTATAGTCCCTGGCAGCTGGATGCACCGGTGGAACGACCATATTGATTGGGATGTCTGTTCTTTTAACAAGGTCTGTCTGGTTGCTCTATCTAGGGGTGCAGCAGTGTTCATACGTGTTCCCCAAACACCGCTCCACCTCAGTTCAGGTAATGGAAGCACACTTCAAAACTGCTTACACAAAACACTTTTTGGTGGGGCAATTTGTAAAGGGAATACCCAGTACACACTCGATTGTTTCATTTTATCTAATTTTCCTATTATTTTCTCTTGGTTTCTGTCATTTGTGAAATTTTTTTTCATCCTTTTATCCACAAGGCCAACCCTCATTTTACTTTCTCTTCTCCTCCCCTCTTCTCATTATTACTATGATAACTCGAACTTTCTTCACCAGCTGTCCCTGAAGAGGCCAGTAGCAGTCAGTGTCATTATTTTCCTAGTCCAGCTTCATGCTGACTGCATGAGTTTGCTTCTCTCTCTGTTTCACAACCTTGACTGCCCATTTGTTTTCACTCTAATGAAGTAGTGGAAACGTAGCTGGAAGAAAGAAGGGAAAGAACTAGTGAAAAAGGAGAAGGGAAAAAAGGGGGAAGTGAACTAGATGAGAGGAAAAGAGAGGAGGAAAGAGACAAAGGACACGGGAAGCAGAGAGAGTGGACAGAAGAAGAAAGATGATGAGAGGGAAAAAGGAGTACATTTGAGCAGGCTGTGAAAATGTTTCTAAAGAAAACATTCCACTGAGGCTGAATAAGATCAAAATCCCCAAAAGTGAGATATACAGAGAGAAAGAAGGCATAAAATTTAACTCACTGGCCAGGAGGACCCATTACAGAAAAAAAAGCAACTTAACAGAGATATGAAACAGTGTCAAGATAAGAGTGCACTATACAGTACTAGGAATTGTACAGATCAGTAAAACTTACTTATGTGATTGGAAACTCTGTTGTGGTTATCCAAAAAAAAAAAGTATACACTCACCAGCAACGTCATTAGATATACATGTTCAACTGCTCATTAATGCAAAAATCAAATAAGCCAATCACATACCTGCAACTTGACCTGCTGAAGTTCAAACTGAGCATCAGAATGGGGAAGAAAGATAATGTAAGTTCCTTTGAACAAAGCATGGTTGTTGGTGCCAGATGGGCTGGTCTGAGTATTTACTGGGCTTTACCTACATAGCCATCTCTAGGGTTTACAGAGAATGGTCTTGAAAAGGAAAACTATCCAGTGAGTGGCAGTTCTCTGGGTGAAAATGTTTTATTTATGCCAGGTCAGAGGAGAGGAAGGCAACCGTAACTCAAAACTTGTTAGAGTCAAGGTATGCAGAAGAGCATTTCTGAACACACTACATGTGGAGCCTTGAATCAGATGAGCTACAGCAGGAGAAGAACACATCGGGTGCCACTCCTGTCAACTAAGAACAGGAAACTGTGGTTACAATTCACGCAGTCTCACCAACTAGACAATAGAAGAATGGAAAGCGTGATGGTAGCGTGAAAATTTGATGTAAACAATATGAAAACACTGATCCATCCTGCCTTACATTAAAGGTTTGGCCAGGTGGTGATGGTGTTATGATGCGAGGGATATTTTCTTGGCACGCTTTGGGCTCCTTAATACCAAATGAGCATCCTTTAACTGCCACAGCCTACCTGAGTATTGATGCTGACCATGTCCATCCCTTTAAGAGTACAGCATACCCGTATTCTGATGGTTGCTTCCATCGGGATAATATGACATGTCACAAAGCTCAAATCATCTCAAACTGGTTTCTTGAACATGACAATGACATGACATGAGTTCACTCTATTCAAATGGCCTCCACAGTCACCAGATCCCAATCTAACAGAGCACCTTTGGGATGTGGTGGAATGGGAGATTTCCACCATGGATGTACAGCTGACAAATCTGCAGCAACTGTGTGATGCTGTCATGTCAATATGGATCAAAATCTCTGAAGAATGTTTCCAGCACCTTGTTGAATCTATGCCATGAAGAATGAACGCAGTTCTGAAGGCAAAATAGGGTCCAACCTGGTACTAGCAATGTGTACTTAATAGAGTGGCCCATGAGTGTATGCAGTTAGTAAATTTGTGTTAGTTTTATATTAATGTGTGGTTGTGTCTCTGCATCTGCCCAGTCCAACAGAACGTTTCTACCAAATTGCTATAATTTTTGTTAAAAACTGCCTCTGAAGGTAGTTTTCTAGTCACAATCATAGCCTGGATTAATACATGATGTTCCATTGTGTTTGTGGAATGTATGTGGATTTCTTCCCACACAGAAGATCTAACACTTAACAGTAGACTTACTGAGGAGCTGGTCTTTTCTGAGACACATGGATTGACACATGCAGCAAAAAGGATCAATTTTTCAGAAGATTAAGGCACTTTTTTCCTGAGTCTGATTACTTCAAAAGACTGCCACAGTCATAGCAGAAAGAGGACAAAATGAATTGATTTGATTATTTTGAGGCAAGTCTAGATCAATTGCATTCTTTCCCCTCGTCAGAACGGGGTCATTTTGCCCTGAGGGCAGAGGGGTGTAATCATTTGAGGCAGGCGAAGCACGCCATTTGCTCAAGCCTAGGGTTCTGATTTCAATGCTCCATTATGAGCGGTGTTAACAGCAAATAACATGAATTCCTCTCAGAGAACACACACTGTTACACACAGATATGTTGTATTCGAGGGAGTATAAACACTCTGTGACACAAAGGAAATCCTTCAGACAGACTCCTTCTGAGGAAAGACAGAAGGGGTAAAAAGTCAGTAGGAAAAATACAAACTGTATATGGTTCAGCTACTGAAGGTAGAAACTAGATAAGAAAATACTCTGACAATCAAACAGACTTTACTCACATCTGTGCCTGTGCTAATTCTGTGTTTGAACAGATTTAAAAAAAAAAAAGAATGAAAAATTCCTTCTATCACCCCAAATAGCAGTAGACACACAATTCAAGCTCCCCTGCTTTAAAATGTATACAGTACAGAAGCACGCTTGTATAAACTGTGACGAAGGAAATCGATCCTTCACACTGCTCCACATGAAGAGAGCCAGCTGGATCCTGTTAACAGATCTTAAATGAATTCTACACTTTCTAAATCCGGTGACATTCAGGGAGGCTGTTACATTAAAATTCTCAGCGTTTTGACAATTCCAAACAAATTTACACAGGCTGGGTTGTGCTGCTGAGGCACTGAGCTGACTGGTTTGTCCGCACCATGTGTCAAGGTTAACACAAGATTGTATTTGTCTAAGACTGACAGAACCCACTCCGAAACCTAACTCCATCAGTTAGTGTGAAAGCACTGTGGGGGCAGAAGACTGAAATCATGTTTATTTTGAATAGTCAAATGTAGATTATAGAACCTGCATGAATCTAAGATGGACAGATTTAGACAAGCCCTAATGATGATCAGGCCAAGAAAAGGACACATCTAATGTTAGCCAATTGTTTCAACAAATGGTAGTTATTTGCACTAAATTTCCACAAAACACACACCCTGAACAAAAACCAAACACAGTCCTTGTAAGGGAAACATTAGCGTTTGAATATTTGCAATATATCCACAACATTGTAAACACAGCACTAGCACAAGAAGTAACTAATAACATCAGCAGACCGTTCTGTGTAAGCATATATAGCAATTTATTTTTTGCACTGAAAACATTCCTGGTTGGTATGCAAAGCAAAAGAATTTCAGGCTAGGGACTCTTGAAATGCTACAGTATGCTGGCTTATGCAGTAGTCAGCTGATTTGTAAATGCTGGGATTGTTCCTTAGGTGTGTAGATCCTTAAGGCCTCAGTCACACAGGCCTAGAGACTGGTCAGTGACCTCTGGCAACCTCTGTGTAACAGTTGGTCCCGGCACGACACACACACACACACACACACACACACACACACACACACACACACACACACACACACACACTCACTCACTCACTCACTCACTCACTCACTCACTCACTCACTCACTCACTCACTCACTCAGAGGTTCACAGAGTTACAAACCTCGATATGGGCATCTGAAATGGAGTAAAATTAACAGTAACGCTATTTTTTCTTCACTAACTTTACTCTTTTGTACTTTGTAGCAGGAATGCATAACATAAATTAAAAATTGCATCTGGATGAAAAAATATTGTGTCCTCTGAATGATTAAAAAAGATTTTTAACTTGTTCCCTAAGTTGTGGTTTCATTCCTGGATCCAAACAAAGGTGGGCGGTGGATACTCAGTATTTTTTGATGCAGACAGTGAAAAGAGGAGAAATTTGCTGGTTAGTTAAACTTTTGTCCAAGTGATGTTAATACATTAAAGTGACAAACTGGAGCTAGAATCGTCCTAATGCCATTAATGGGCTCAGATCAAATTGTAATTTAAAGAGAAGATTTCTAAAACCCCTGTTGGTTCACTGCTTGTAGCAGCCATGATTTTTCTACCAAGCCCAAAGTGTCCTATCTCCCAGTTTTAAAGGAAGTGCATTAAAATTGCACATTTGCATTTTAATTGGTTAATAATCAGTGGAGCGACTGAGGCTGGGGGACTGGATTAATTTATTGCAGTTGTTTTGCATAATTTTTATTGTTTTATTTTATTTTAGTGGTCTAAATCTTTGAGAATTTAACAGATTCACTTGTGAAAGAATTTTGCTGAATAGCCACACAAGATGCTTTGTTGTTTTTGCTGTTTCGAGCTACAGTTGAGAGTTGTACACAGATTCAGTGCATTGGAGAGACGATGTTGTGTACTCGATGTTAGGTACTGCTGAATAAAGCACCAGACAAAGTATTTTTAATTGATGGTGTATTACTGTGTATTATTTTACACTTTGTATTATAATACAAAGTGTAAAACCTGTGTGTGAGTGGTGTAATGACTCACTTCACCAACAACTCCTCCAGCCTGCCAGTGTTGTGTTTCTGCCCTTTGAGGGTGGAAAATATTAATTTCATGCACACACATCGATACATATGAAACCAGACAGACAGGAAAATGAGGGATAATTCATTTCCAGAGACAAGAGTGAACAGATTAGAGGTCGGCACCATTTCACAAACTGGCATGAGGCTGAGCTGGAAACACACTTTGGGAGTCTTTGTGTAATCTTGCTAAAAAGACACGCATGATCACATACCTCCACCTTGGCTCCACCTCGGCTGGGAGAATAACTCCTTTTCAAACAGAAATGAATACCAGGAAAGAATGTAATGAAACCAAATTAGCTCTTCAGCCTTCTTGTCAGACTATGACGCCAAAAAAAAGTTGAGCACAGATTATTTTATTTGCCTTCAGATCATCCTTACTTACTTCATACTGTATCTTAGTGTATCTTTCCTTCAGCACAGTCACTCTGGGTAACTGCCTGCTGTCCATTTCCAGCTGTGGTACAGATGTGTTGTGTTTTGGCCCAGTGCAATGCTTACAGTTCTTCCACTGAAATATCTCGAGCCTTGGGGTGGAAAATGCTTCCCTTGTTGTGTGTGACAGGGGTTGTCATGCCATTTTTAAAAGCAAAATTGGTACATACAGAACATATGTACATGTTTTGACTCATCCTCTCACGTGTTGCTTACATTACAGCTTCCAAACAGAGCCCAGTATTGTAGTCACATCCTTGATTGTCCTGCACATACAGTCGGCTCCCCGCCAGGCTTTGCTTTGTCTACATAAAGTCACAGCATAGACCCACACTGTGGAGCACACACAGAAGAAACTCTTTGTTTTATTCATATCCTCAGGGGAAACGGTTATTTGACTTACAGCAGCACAATGTAGCTGACATAAAAGACTTTATTTTTGAGGCCATTGTTTCCTGCTGCCTACTGCTGGACAGAAAGCTGAAGGATGTGTGTGCAGTTACTGTAAATGGGATGCAAACATATTGGCTCGTGGGCAACGTAAAGCAATTTCAGACCACAGGAACTTTTTCATAGCTTTCTTGGAGGAAGTCCTGCTTTTTTGTTTCTTCACACTGTAAGAAGTCGGACCTTAAAGGTTCTTAGAACCACAATTTTTGGGAGCTTTTTTAGCTCGTACCTCAGTGTACGTACTCTTGAGGACAAGGCAAACCTTTGACCATCTGTGGGGTGTCAGCTTGCTTACTTTTTTTCTGAGTCATTGTGATGGTTTACCAACTCCACAGCTTGCTTTAAGTGACTATATTTACACCAAGGGGTTGAATTCTACAGGCCAGACTTAAATGGGGCAAAAATAGCGTGTAAGTGGGAGTCCGTGGGGATTGATTCATATTTGGCCGCAGCCTTAAGTGGTCATTCCATGAACTGCAGCTTGACTTGTAGAGAAGTGAAGTTGAAAAGTTGTGTTACTGCTCAAATACTTATGGATCTGACTCTGTTACACAGTACTTGTGCTAGGCCTTTTTTTCTTCTCTGCGTTGTAAAAGACACACATGTGAACGGTTAGTCAATGACACACATCATTGTCCCCTAATGAGGCCTAGATGAAGGCAAAATGTAATTCCTCTTTCTCCAAATCTATGTCTTCCTCTCACAGGAGCTAGTATTTCAAAATGTTAAACTAAAACAACCTTTCATTTATTGTAATCGCTGCATCTCTGACTCTCTCACACACTCATACAAACACACAAATCACCTCAGGGTGTGTTGCAGCTAAGACAAGTTGTCTGGAAATGCTTTAGTTAATGCAGGGGAAGAATCTTATAATGAAAGCTCTTCTGTTTCATTCTCTGCTTTGAAAACTGGAAAAAATAAATAGCTTTAAGCTCAAATGACTGTTTTTAAGGTTCTTTTTTTCTCAGTGGAAAACAGGAGGTATTACTTGAGAGCTGATTATGTGAAGTTCAGTTCAAACAGTTGCCTCAAGGTGCTTTATATTATACAACCCGAATTCTGGAAAAGTTGGGACGTTCTTTTAATTTGAACAAAATGAAAACCAAAGGACTTCCAAATCACATGAGCCAATATTTTATTCACAACAGAACATAGATAACATGACAAATGTTTAAACTGAGAAGTTTTGCAGTTTTATGCACAAAATGAGCTCATTTTAAATGTGATGCTTACTACAGGTCTCAGAATAGTTGGGACAGGGGCATGTTTACCATGGTGTAGCATCTCATCTTCTTCTCAAAACAGTCTGAAGATGTCTGGGCATCGAGGTTATGAGTTTCTGGAGTTTTGGTGTTGGAATTTGGTCCCATTCTTGCCTGATATAGGTTTCCAGCTGCTGAAGAGTTCGTGGTCGTCTTTGATGTATTTTCCGTTTAATGATGCGCCAAATGTTCTCTATAGGTGAAAGATCTGGACTGCAGGCAGGCCAATTCAGCACCCGGACTCTTCTCTGATGAAGCCATGCTGTTGTAATAGCTGCAGTATGTGGTTTTGCATTGTCCTGCTGAAATACACAAGGCTTTCCCTGAAATAGACGTCATCTGGAGGGGAGCAT
>VUQS01046097.1:0-11316 GCA_015108495.1 Heterochromis multidens
AGCAAAACTAAACACAAGGCACAAGAGACAAGGGACTATCAAAATAAAACAGGAACTAATACACACTGAGACTCAGACTAAGACACAAGAACTTGACACTGGGACTGGGGATAAACAAACATGGAGACATGACAGACTGGGGAGATAAAAAGAGATAACAAAACAGAGACAAGACTGGGACAGGGCATGAAAGGGAACTAGAATAAAACAAAAAACTAAGAACTAGAAACATAAATAACACAACTATGAGATTCTAGGAAATACTAACCTCAAGACTAATACAGAAACCAAGAACAGACTAAACATGAAACCAAAGCTAGGAATGTAAAGAAAACAAACCAATGACTGCAGAAAAGGTACAAAACTCATAACACTGGGTCAATGACCTAGGAACCATGACACTGGGACAAAAAGGTAAACAAACATGGAAACAGGACTGATGACAGAACATGGAGACAGACTAGACACAAAGGGAACTAATTAAACAAGGAATTAAGAACTAGAAACATGGGTAGCTGGAAGCACTAGGAAATGATACAATACTCAAGAGACTAAATAATATAGAACTAGAAAATAAATCACTTTATAAACCCAAAAATAAAACTTGACCCCACAAAACACAAAACAGTGGGTCAATGACCCATGACCATGACAACTGGAATGTCTTGTCAGGTTTCCCCATAACAACTCGCTCGAAACACTCGTCAATATAAGTCTGTAAACTGTCCAGATCTTCGCTACTGTCCTCCAGAGTGTTGAAGTTAGTGAAAGTATAGTAAGTATACTTAGAATATATTTTTATCTCCTTAAAGAATGTCTAAACTAATGATTGAAATGTTTGTAATCGATGTTGCGCTGCCATGTGCAATACTGCCGAGATTGCCGTCGAAGTCTCGCGTGACTACAGCAGCATAGCGTGACTACAGGTCAAATACAAATTTATTAATTGGTTAATTGGTTCATCCACCATCTGAACATTATGTGGATGGCAACGGATGGAAATACAACTGATGAATATTAATAGACATCAATTAAAATCTAATTTAATCAAGTTGATTTCAGTTCCATAGGTGACAGCCCTTTATGGAGAGTGCAGATTGTTCAAATCCAATTATAGCATTACTAATAATTAGTAAACATTATTATCATTTCATAGTTTTTAACAGTACACTATGTACTAAGGCTTAATTAACTGTCAATTTAAAAGTATTAATTTTGTTAGTTATCATAAATTGTTACCGGAATGGGAGCATTAGATAAAACATAGGATGTTGGGAACAGGCTACATCATGGACAGTGATAATCTGTTTTCATGAGTAGCTAAAACAATTCGGGTAAACCATTAGTCATTTAAGTTTGTTACTTGGCTCAGATTAAATCCTCCTAGGCTGTGTTGAGGGCTGAAATGTATCAGCATTTCTTTGAGGTGTGCTTACTTTGTCAGATCTTTCATGGCTTTCCTCTCATTCATTTTATTTTTTGCTGCTGAGTTCATGGGACATGAAGGTTTTTTTAAACATGCTGAATTGGATAAATGGATTCAGATCACTCTTATAAATCTTTCGCCCCTTCTTTTCCTCACAGTTTCGTGCTGAGGAGCTTCACTTCGTGGTGAACGGTTGCCATGATAACCCAACACTGGATGTGACCAATGATGGCCAGCCTGAGATGCAGGAGAAGAAGCCGAGCACCAATGGGCTCGCAGGAGGAGGAGGAGGAGGAAAAGGAGACAGAGGTGCGGAGGACAGCAGTCGCTGGCAGGTGATTGGAAGACTGATTGAGTGGATGAAAAGATGGATGAGTAAATACATTTATTGCAGCAGTCATGTGGCAGTGGATTAGAAAAGGTTTAATTACTGGTAAACTCTCCCTTTGGGAAAACTAAACTTATATATTCTGCCTGGCAACAGCATGAAGACCCTTATCTTTTTTTTTTTTTTAGGTATTTGTCAATCAAGCAGCCACGGAGGAGGAGGAAGAGGAGCAGGACACACATCTCTGATTGATGAAGAGGATGAGGAGGATTATTTTATATACAGATGATACGAGGAGCCTGGAGGAATGAAGAAGACAATGAAAGAGGATGATAAGGTGGTGACAGAAGAGAAATGGAAGAGAAGTAATATAAAAAGTCTTTGATGGAGAGAACAAAGAAAGAAGAAGACAAAGAGAAATAAGGGAGAGAAAAGGAAGAAGTGATGGGAGTAAAACCTGAGTAAATAATGTGTTGCCCAGTCAGAGCTGAGCTAAGACTGAGGCTAGGAGTAGAGCAGGAGGAGTCACTGACGTCATCTTTGAGACTGGACACCAGAGTTTACATAGCAAACTATATTCCTGTGTCAAATCTGAATTCATGCAAAGTTACCAGTCTCTCTCCAAGATATCCAGCTTTTAAAATGATTAACAAAGTGTGATTGATAAAGCTGAAAATGTCATTAATAGATTAAAATCCTGTTTGACAGATTTATAATACCATCACGTCATAAAAACACCTCTGTTTAGTGTGCCTTACGCTGCTAGCTTTTTGCACTGTGGCTGCATGGGACTATTTAAAAGCAAACTCTGTACAAATCATAGCTTAAACCATCATTTTACAACCTTAATGTTTGAATGTAAACGAGCTGTGGTACCATTTTGTGTCACAGATCCTTAGACAAAGTAGCCCAATGTTTCCCTATTGGTGAAAATAGTGATAATATTAAAGAAGAGATTGAAGTTGTCAAAATTAGCACCAGTGGAAAAATGCTACTCCTCATATGGTTTTCCTTATTGTTTGTCATGTCTGTAATGTTATAATGTTGACTGTTCATATTAAACAGGGCCAAAGTTTAAAATAATAATCTTACTGTATGTATAATAATGCCATTATTGTACATACAATTTGAAGCCAAGCTCAAGCTTTAGACGGGCTCTAAACGCAAGGTTTCCAAAAGTTTTTTTCTACTCTTGTGCCTTGCTGATGTCAGCTCAGCACGGATGTCCCAGCACAACCAAAGCCACAGCACTGGGTCTAGTAGGAGGCGGGGCTTGTTTGCAGAAGCAAGGCAAGGGCCAACGAATCAGAAAAAAAAAAAGTTTTTTTTTAGGGAGGAGGCCTTGAAAGGAAGTTAATTAATTAGGTTCAGATAGGATTTTTTTATTTTTTTTTTTTAGTAAACTCAAGTAAAGTCCCAGAACAAAACTATAGAGATGGAACTGAGCATAATAAGTACCCTTTAATAATAATGGAACCATAAAACACTCACCTCTTTGCATTAAAATGACTTTTAGTACTTTACATCATTCTACAAGTACTACAATCCTCTAAGTGATATTGTGAATGTAAGATTTAGACAATGAAATCATCATCAGTTTTATCATAACGTGTGACTACAGTGACAGCAGCGACTCCTCTTAGCTACTCCTCTGAATTATTGATGAGAAAGTAAAGCCTGTAGCAACTTTGAAAGTGAGGTTTTGGCACTTTATTGAAATAGTGACTATCATCATTGAAATGCTGCATCATGTTAAATGTATTACATACAGTGATTGAAATATTTCTATTTTGCTTATAGGAATGGTTGTAACCGCTGAGGATGTTTACTCTGCACTCTGAAACATGTCATGTGATCGCTGTACTTGTGTGCTGTTAGCCTTATATGCTTTTTTTTTTTTCAAATAGTGCTCTAATGGCTGCTGTATGCTCCTGGCTAAATCTTGAGGCTATGACACATGGGCAACATTTAGATGTCAAAAGCATGAAAATATAGGTAGTTACAGTGTTAAAGTAGAGTCACCAAACCCCAAGTTGAGCCCCAAGTCTTCAGTATTTTGGTGTTAAACGTTAAAGTCAGAGATATGTTTAAGTCACAAATGGAAGGACTGCAGTATACAGTCAACACAGGTCGCATAGGAGTAGCAGTTTGAGCCTTGTCCAAGTCAGTAAAGACAGGTCTGTAGGAATATCATCACTCCAATCTTCTCCCAGTTACTGTTATCATGGCTGTGGTCACATCCAAGTCATATTCAGGTTTCCAAGATCATGTAAGCCTGGTCATAGTCTGACTTTTAAAGATAATTTCAGAGTCACTTTAAAAAATGGTAACATTTAAATCCAAATTCATTCACAAATGACCAAAAGTCCAAGGCCCGATTAACAAAATGCTTACTCGTTACCAAACTGTGACACATGCAGTAATGTCACACATCAGACAGACAGAAATATGCTGAAATATTTTCCTGTGATTCTCACTACGACATGCTCACTGACTCAAGTCACTGCTGGAATGGAAACAGACAATTTTCAGCAGCTCCGATCAGTAATTTTTTTGGTTTTGATTATTTTCAACATTGCTGTAGTTGTCAGTCTCCATTCCTTTTGCAGGTGCCCATCTGCATTTCATCAAGATGTTGCCTGTGTTTTAGCTTTTTTACTCTGACTTTTCTTGATGCAACAATACTGTATATGGCTTCACTCTAAACCACACCGATTAATATGCACTATGTCAGCTAAGCAGTATTTATGGAGCGTTGAGGACACCTGTGGGGATGGAGAACACGAATACTTTAAATGACTGCCTGTAGTGTGGATTATGTGGTTCTCAAGCACAAGATAGCCTGGGTGCAGACCAGTGAATGTGTCCACTGCACAGAATTAAAAGCAAACAGAGCGTATTGAGTTGACCATTCTGTGTAATATCAGGCAAATCACAAAATACAGGCAGGCTCTTTGTGATTATCTAGATGAGCATGTAGCTTTCAGCCCTGCAGTAAGCATCAATATAAGAAAACATACAGCTGATGTTGCTTTTGGTTGATGAGAGACTTTGATGCAGACAACTTTTGTTGCTTGAAGTGATCGTTTGACAGATTCTGCTTCACATTTTTATTTTTTATATGTTGTTGTTTTTAGGGTCTGATGGCGAGCTTGTGGATAGGTAACAGTGCCAGCACAAATCGTTGGGCATTCAGTTGTAGCAAAAAACAAATGAGCCCTTTGTTTGCATAAACAGTTTCTTGGTAAGATTTTAAACCATTATGTAAACATTATGTTGACTTTTCATTCATTATTTTGGGATATTTTATTTTTAATTTTACTAATATTTTCTTCTATGTCTGTTTATTTGCATTTACACAAGCATATGGTTTCCCATTTTTGGTCGTCAGTGTAATAAGTGTGACAATAAAAAGTTTGAAGAAAATGGGTTGCTGTGGTTTCTCACCTCTCAAGTATAAATAACTGGTGTATCGTAGTTCACTGGACTTAACAGCTAACTTACACCAGATTCTTCCCCTTTTCAGCAGTTATATTAAATGAAAGGAGTAACGCCCAAACACCCACCCTAAAAACTACAACAGGAAAAACGTGATTTAAAAACCACTGTTGATTTCAGCTAAGACCCCCCATACAGTTTACTGCCCCCTAATATCTACACTTACACTTAAACAAAACACTGAGAAAGACTCTTGTCATGCTCCCTTTCACTACTCCATACCTAATGCGTAGAAATTTGACACACCATTGTGGAAACAAACCATCTGTTTAAAATTTTCTGGTGTTATATATATAACTTATTTTATAAATCAAAATGTGTTTGTTGATTATTTTTTATTATTATGTCATGTATAAAGCAACATGCCCAGTCTGAATAACCTTGCAAATAACTAAAAATTTTAAAAAAGCAAACAACAGAGCCAGAGTAGCTCCGTAATTTACAAGCACTAACCAAATAATTCAACCTGATGTATTATTGCATCTCATTTTTTACTTCTGTGAGGTATGAGTCAAGCCTAACTAAGCCTCACTCCTAAACCTATTAGAGTACGTGATTTTTAGCTTACAAAAAAGTCCTTTTGTTTTGGCAGTATCTTTCTAAGGAAATTCCCAAGCAATGCTCTACATTAGACCTAACCCTAACCCTAATCCTAACCCCAAAACCTGGGATTAGGGTTAGGGTTTATGTATTTCAGTTAATATATTCTATAGGTGACAGCAACTATTGTAGTTAGGGAAATTTAAAAAAGAAAAAAAATATATAAGGGACAGGTTCACTGTGTCAATTAGTTTTGGTGATTTTATTGATTACAAGTTGGAAGAATTGCTACGAATTATCATCTGTAAAATATAAATTAACTAACGTTGGTCAGGAATTTTTACCTTTACCTTTTGCCTTGTCTTGATAATGACTCGTGTCCAAAGTCAAGTAACTAGAACCAATGATTTGTTAATCTGTCTCTAATCAATTTCAGATTTCAGACTTCCCTAACTCTCCTGTTGCCTGCTAATGAAGATCAGTCTTAAAAATGAATCATGAATACGTACTTTAATTATTCAAAAAGGCTCATAAAGGCTAAAACAGTGCTTCAAACAGCTGCGTACTTAACCTCTCGCAAATTTTGCTCAAACCAGCGGAAATAGCAGATTCTGGGGGGTTTATTTTCAGTTGTGGACTTGGTAATCTAGTTTTCTAGCAGCAGGGTGTGTGATTAAGTCAAAAATAAATCACAGACCACCACATTACACCAGTACAACAGTGTGGCCCAAACATTCACTGGTGTGTTTTGTGGTCTATGGCAGAAGGAATAAGATATTTCAGGCTTAAGTGAGTCTTAATTTCATTTATTTTCATTCATTGTTGCCAATGTATTACAAAATATTTATAGTGACTGGACTGGTATTCCACTAAGTCTCTATACAAAAGAGTATTTATTTATTTTTCAAGTATGCCATATCACCAATCAGCAACATCTCAAGCTTGTGTTGACCATGAACAACCAGACTATTCAGTCTGTGCTTTGGGGTCTTCTGCCATATCCAGGGCTGTTGGTTTCTGGATCTTAAACATCCTAATAATATTAGATACTGTGGTGGCAGGAACAACATGGCAGTTATTTAATTTCATTGTAGGGTCTTTACCTTACAATATAAAGCGCCTTGAGGCGACTATTGTTGTGATTTGGCGCTGTATAAATAAAATAAAATTGAATTGAATTGAATTCTATCAGATTCAAAGGTGAAAACAAATCTTAGATGTTTGAAGAGTGTGCTGGGCTTCTTTATTAAAAAAGCAAGAAATTCATTGCTTGGCAACTCTCTAAGTGCTGCGGACAACTTGGAGAAGAGAAAAACCAGAGTGAACATTGCCTACAGGCCTCACTAAAGGTGTATAAACCGTCCTGAAGTGTTTCTTTTTACACTACACTTATGAATATAAAACTTTCCATTGATCAAAATGTTATTACACAAGAATACCACACGTTTATCCTGCATAAAAACACCAAACTTAACCATATTATATTTGACCTCAGGTAATACATTCTTCGTCTTGAAGTAAAGTTATGAACAGTAAGTTAGGAAATGTATTCAGGCACGTCACAGACACCTATACCCCGTCGCTCTGCCTCAGCACGGGTCCTTTAAGCTAACGCTAATGCTTGTTAGCTACGTACGCAGTCAGTTGCTGAAACGGAGATGGTGCCGGTGGTTTATTTTTGCTGAGAATGAACTCAAAGGATGTCAGGTTTGTTTCATAATAACTTAGAAATAAACTCGAGTACAGCTGCTCACTTTTATAAGCTGTGGTTTTTGCGATAATGGAATGAAACGTTTGTTTTTTAAGCTACCGTAGCTGGTTAGCATGCTCAGCTGCGTGCTGTTGTAAATGCCGTCCTGCCGTCACAGCTAGCGCTACACGGGGGCCTGTCCCATTACTTACAGCGTGTGCACAACCTCGACTTAAATATTATTATTTTTAACAAACAAATGAGGCTTTTAGCAGCATTTTTAGTGGTTAATTAAAAATAAAAGTGGTGTTATAGGAGCGGCTGCTCGCTAATGACCGTTACCGCCCACTGCGATGTGTTTTTCCGGAACAGTTTTACCTAAATAAGTCGTTTTAATTACCTTCTAATAAATACAGCTCGATGCACGTACAGTGTACGAAAATAAGGATTATTATTATTTTTTTTTTTGTTCTGTTGTCGTCTACGCTTATTACTCCAGATTGATGTCTGGCAACGTTAAATTGGTCGATTTTTAAATGGAGTCTGGTTTGCCCTTCTGTCTAGACTCTGGAGAAGTGGCCAGTGCCTGTGCAGAGAGGTTACTTTTAAGCCATCCAATCTGACCCGGAGAGGATCGCTGTGTATTTCTTCTTAAAATGAAGAATTGAACTGATGGGAATCAAAGCAGCAGGCTTGTATGAAGGCGGCTCACAGTAGCGATAGTTACAACATCGTGGGTATGTTTTAAAGTTAGGTGGTCATGTGGCAGTTAGAGAGCGAGCAGCTGTCCCTGACAGTCAGCCAGCCGCAGCTGGCTCACTCGTTAAAAGAAAGCAGCCGTCGTCGATTTAAACTCAAAGCACATTTATTACATTTAAATCCGGTGAAGTACGTTTTGTTAACGTGGATGGATGCCTTAAGACAACCACACAGGTAGTTAATATTAGCCGAGCAGCTGAGCTCAGAGTGTTAGGCCCTTACAAGGAAGTTGGCACATTAATAGTTGACTAAATGTTTACTTTTGGGAGTCATTAACAAGGGCTCGGTCACTGATTAGGCTTAACTGTGCTTTTGTGTGAGGCAGCTGCCACTCCTCACATTAGTGCTACACCTATCTGCCTCATGTTTTGTAGTCCAACTTTCATGTTAGGTATATTTGTCTGTAATAATATGTAAAAAAAAATAAAATAAAAAAATTTTAACCTGTGTCAAGAGCGCACCTAGGTTATTTTTATCTGTACTTGTATCCTAAAATGTCAGAAAATTAAAACAAAAAAGGACAAACAAAGGTCCATCACTGTTGCGTTGGCATATTGAAAGATGATTTTAGGTTTTTTTTTTTTTCATGTGTGTTATCTAATAGTCATTTTCATGTAGCAGTAAGGATGTTTGATCAGAGGTGAAATTATTAGTTAACTATTGAACAGAAAGTTAATATACAACTTAAAAAAAAAATGTTTCCGAGCTTCCTTTTTTAGGACTGGCTTGACGTCACCATGGGCTCCAGGAAGTTGGCAGATTACTGGCACATTGACCATAACCTGCTGATAAAGAGATGGTTTTTTTCCTGCATATGCATTTTTTTATGTGGAGTTTAATGTACTGAGATCTGAAATATATTTTTGTTTTTCAAATGGCCAAAAATAACAGGAAATTGCACAGACTTCAGTTAACTATATGAAGACTGATTGTGCTTTACGTGTGTACTCACTCCCCAGAAGCCTGTTTTGAAACGGGGAAAGCTCAGATAGATGTTTTAGTTTTGCCGTAGTTTGAACTCAGCTTGTGCAGAATATGAAACCTTCTAACTTTTCTCTTCACTGTCCTGTGCAGGGATGACCTGACGGTAGTAATATTTGGCTGCTTTGACATCTTTCTGCATCATCCCAGCTCTGTCGGATAGAGCGACACTCTCACATCTGCAAAGGGCTGTTGTCCCCTCCACACTGAACCTACCACAGCCCCTTCATTCAAAGACCCGAAACACAAACATCTCCCTTTGTCCAAAAACAGAGAGACGATGTATTGCCTTCAGTGGCTGCTCCCTGTGCTGCTCATCCCCAAGCCGCTGAACCCGGCTCTGTGGTTCAACCACTCCATGTTCATGGGCTTCTACCTGCTCAGCTTCCTGCTGGAGAGAAAGCCCTGCACCATCTGTGCCTTGGTCTTCCTGGCTGCCCTCTTCCTCATCTGCTACAGTTGCTGGGGCAACTGCTTCCTTTACCACTGCCAGGATGCTGCACTGCCAGATGCTGCCCATGACCCAGCCATTGTTGGGACCTAGGAGAGGAGGAGCACCAGCAGCAGCATCAGCAGGAGGAGCAGGAGGAAGAGGAAGAAGAGAACTATTGGAAAGGAGGGAGAGGAGTGGAAGGCATTGCTGAGGAATTCCTGTAGAAAGATACTGCCATGCTGAGAGTGGTGAAAATTGCTGGAGGGGAATACCAAGAGTGCTCAGCCAAAGACAAACTAAGGAAGGTCTTGGAGGGTTATGGACGCTGTGTTTTTGTTTTTGTTTTTTTCATGCTGTAAAGAAGAATTTGAGGAGTGGGAAGCAGTGTCAGGGGTCACATTACATGTACTCTTATCTAACAGGCAGCGAAGGAGAGGCATCCAAACTTGAAATGAAAAGGGAAGGACATGTATGAACTTGACTTGATGCTGAGGGAAAAAGAATTTCACTTTGACCAACTTTCATTCCAGCTCTTGAATGAAAAATTGAAAATATACAGTATAAACTACATGTGACATCAACTTAAAGTCACAGGTGGGGGTGCTTTGCATTATGCTAACTTGTCTCATCCTTGTGTCTTAGTTACCCAAATGAAGGATGGGAGAGAGAGAGATGCCTGAAGCATCTCATTGAGGTTTTTGTGATGGGATGGAAGATAGGAGGAACATTTTCTGGCTCAAAGGAAGAGAGAGGACGCAAGGAAGCTCAAGTTAGCATAATGAAAATCACTCTTGGTTTCAGTGTTGTTCTGATTTACTTCTACGAGAGATTTCACTTTCTCCCCAAACCTGTTTGCTCATCTTTTTAGACTGAAAATATTTTGCTCGTCCAAAACTGCCAAAAATCACTTAACCCCTCTGAAAACTCCTCTGGCAGCCACGATCACTCGCTCGACAAACTTTAAACACCAGGTAGTGTTAAACTGTAGTCAAAAACAGGAGCGCCACACCTTTGGCAGTCTCAGATGACCAAACTCTGTCGCCTCTTTGGCTCTGCACAGGTAACGCTCCACAAGGCGAGCACACAGACACTGGACAATCAGTAACTACGCTGTGAATAATTCCCCCCTTTGCCGCACTGCTACACAAACGCACCTCAAACAGGTGAACTAATGCTGAGGACCTATCCTGTTATTACCCGCTGTCTTTTCCTCATCTCCTCATCATCCTGCCTCGGTGTGACCTTTCCTACTGCCATCTGATTTTTGTTTTTGTTTTATTTTTCTTTTGCATGAGTGTTTTTTTTTTTTTTTTACCCCAAGCATTACAATGACACCCAAATTTTTAATGAGTTAAAACGCTGAAAGTTTCCAAAGGGTAGAAAAATCTGGATGTGTGGGTGAATGAAAGACTTTTCTGTAATGGCCGATAGGTGTGTATTCAATGTGATCACGACATGCTGATAAGTGTAAAAATGTGGTGATACAAAAGGAAACAAAGGCTATGGTCAGCATTTCCAGCAACAATAAGCAATACAGAGTGCTGGCTGAAGAACTGGTTTAAAATTTTCACAGGTGATCAGAGTTTCCACAGGTGTCACTGCTGTAAGTGTTATGTTTAGCTGTCAGACACGGGCTAAGGTGTTTATACTCTGTACCTGTT
>VUQS01046100.1:0-24388 GCA_015108495.1 Heterochromis multidens
CTTTCTGAAGAGTCGATAGCTACAGACCTCCAAACTTCATGTGGCCTTCAGATTAGCTCAAGAGCTGCATCCAAGCCTTACATCACCAAGTGCAATGCAAAGCGTCGGATGCAGTGGTGTAAAGCATGCTGCCACTGGACTCTAGAGCAGTGGAGACGTGTTCTCTGGAGTGATGAATCACGCTCCTTCGTCTGGCAATCTGACGGATGAATCTGGGTTTGGTGGTTGCCAGGAGAACGGTACTTGTCTGACTGCATTGTGCCAAGTGTAAAGTTTGGTGGAGGGGGGATTATGGTGTGGGGTTGTTTTTCAGGAGTTGGGCTCGGCCCCTTAGTTCCAGTGAAAGGAACTCTTAATGCTTCAGCATACCAAGACATTGTGGACAATTTCATGCTCTCAACTTTGTGGGAACAGTTTCAGGATGGCCCCTTCCTGTTCCAACATGACTGCACACCAGTGCACAAAGCAAGGTCCATAAAGACATGGATGAGCGAGTTTGGTGTGGAAGAACTTGACTGGCCTGCACAGAGTCCTGACCTCAACCCAATAGAATACGGAGAACACAGAGACTGCGAGTGAGGCCCTCTTGTCCAATGTCAGTGTCTGACCTTACAAATGTGCTTCTGGAAGAATGGTCAAAAATTCCCATAAACACTCCTAAACCTCGTGGAAAGCCTTCCCAGAAGAGTTGAAGCTGTTATAGCTGCAAAGGGTGGGCCGACATCATATTGAACCCTATGGATTAAGAATGGGATGTCACTCAAGTTCATATGCGTGTATAGTGTATGATTCAAACCACTGGAGCGCAATTCCTTTAATACCTACAGTATTTTCTAATCTCTGTAGTAAAATATTGTGGTCAACGGTCTATAATTAACTAAGACAGCTGGGTCAAGTAACAGCTTTTTAACTAATGGTTTAATTTCTACCACCATCTTAAAAGCCTGTGGTACGAAGCCCATTAATAATGATAGATTGATCATATTAAACATTGAAGCATTAATCAATGGTAGAACTTCTTTGAGCTCTCATGGGGTCTAATAGGCATGCTGATTGTTTTGAGGAAGTAATAATTGAAGTTAATTCAGATCAATCGGAGAATTGATAAGAAATTCATAAAGTCATTACTAGTTAAAGTTAGAGGAATACTTGGCTCAACAAAGCTCTAACTACTTGTCAGCCTGGCTACAGTGCTGAAAAGGGTTATTTTTCCTGGCTTTACGGAGGGCTTTTTTATTGAGCAACAAACAATTTTTCCAAGCTAAATGAAGGTTTTCAAAATTAGTGTAACACCATTTACTCTCCAGCTTACGGGTTATCTGCTTTGTGAGTTATACGGGAGTCATATATGGGAGTCAAGCACCTCTGATTTGAAGCTTTGTTTTTTTAGAGGAACCACACTATCCAGGGTCATACACAGTGAGGATGTAACACTATCAATAAAATAATCAACCTCTGAGGAAGTAAGGTTTAGGTAGCTAATCTGTATTCTGTTGGCACATGGCATTAAGGAAGAAAACTGTGGAGGAATCACTTCCATAAACTTAATTACAGCACCTTTAGAAATACACTACTGTAATGAAATTTATTCTCCACTGCTGTGTAGTCCATCCATCCACCCATTATCTTCTTCCGCTTATCCAGTTCAGGGTCAGCCTATCCCTGCTGTCCATTATTGTGAATTTAAATGTTATTAAGAAATGAGACAAAAGATGGTTTTCGGGGGAATACAGTTAAATGTTCATTTTCTATGCCATATGTCAGGACAAGACCCTGAGTGGGATTAAACTGGATGGTAGACTCATTTACATTTTGAGAGAAGCCAATTGAGCCAATAAATTAAATGCAGTGTTGAGGCTGTTGTTTTCAGCATTTACATGAACGTTAAAATCACCCACTATAATAATTTTATCTGAACTGAGCACTAAATCAGATAAAAAGTCTGAAAATTTAGATAGAAACTCTGAGTAAGGGCCCAGTGGACGATAAATACCAACAAATAAAATGAAAACTTGTTCATGCATTTTTTACTTCCAGGGTAAACTGTTTTAATCCCTTATTATCAGGCTGTTCTAAAAGCTCTCAGAGAATCCTCTAGTTGATCCAAAATGTCTCAGTAAGAGTTCTAACAAGGAGATCAGACTGCTGGCTTACTTGTGGTTCCTATTTAAAAGTAGAATGGGAGGCAGAGCCTTCAGCTTTCAGGCCCCTCTTCTATGGAACCAGGTCCCAGATTGGATTTGGGAGACAGACACCCTCTCTACTTTTAAGATTAGGCTTCAAACTTTCCTTTTTGATAAAACGCTCAGGTTGCTGAGGGACTTCCTATGATATCAATGAGTGGAGAAGATTTCTTTCTGTTGTCTACTCTCTTCCATAATTTGTGTTTTGTCCTTGTCTTCTTATGCTCTCCTTTATTCTCCTCACTTTCCCCTCAACCCCCAGCTGGTATGGCTGTTCCTCCCTGAGCCTGGTTGTCCTGGAGGTCTCTTCCTGTTAGAAGATGATTCTTCCTTCCGAACTTTGCCAAGTGTTTGCTCAGATGGGACCATCTGAATTTTGGGGTTCTCTGTAATATTGTGGGGTCTTTACCTTGCAATATAAAGTATCCTGAGGTGACTGTTATTTTGAATTGGCACTATTTAAATAAAACTGAATTAAACTGAATCCATTTGCTACAATATATGAATTAATTTTTTTTCAAGGATCCCGACAAGTCCACTGATTGTACTAATCACAGTCACCACTGGGAATAGCTCCACACTATGGAGTTAAGGTTCTACTATACTTTGTCAAAAGTGCATGAGTGGTTGAATAGGCCCACTTTGCACAACTTTCTGATGGCATGTAATGATGTGATACAGAAGGACTGATGATAATGCTGCATGAGCCCTGATAAAAAATACGATTTAGCCATTTCTTATCAGTTAAAACTGGTAACACTGAGCAGCACTGAGCTGTTAACTCATAATATTCTCTGGATGACTTTGATAACTGTGGAACCCTGTGGTTTCCATGTCATTGGCAAGTCATTATTACTTTTGTATTTTGGGTTTTAGAAATTTATACTCTGTTCTATTTAGTAGAGTTTCATACATATAAGGGAGTCTCATACACAAGAGAGTGTTTTTTTTTTTTGTTTTTTTTTTAAATATTGCTTCAGGAGGTTTTACCAGCACCATCTGAGATATTGCTTAAGATGGATTAAGATGGATTAGAAAAATAGACAGAGAGAGAGAGATCAGGGCTCAATCACAGATATCACTGTTGTGGAAAAAGAAACACTCTGGCTTCTACTTTATGCTTCCTCCTAAAATTGACAAGCCTTGATAAATTTTAATGATTTACCACATTATTATGATGATTTACCACACTGATATGTAAAGACATGCTCCATGGGTGCATTTGACTGATGTTGGCTCTGACTTTGAGTATGATTTCAGCCAAGGATTTGCAGCAAAGTACAGTCACTGTTAGCAGGCTTTGAAAGGCTGCTGTGTGCATTTCCCATCCGGGACTCTATTGTAGCATTGTGGGTGACATTGAAAGGCCATAGAACTTCCTGAATTGCCTCAGCAGCACTTATGTAAAGGCAATACAAATAAAGGCACCCAAAGGATTGGGGTATGACTTTAAAAATTGTGAAGGGACATTGTTCCATTACCCTTGGCAGTGTGTCTTGAAAAGTACAGATAAGAATGATCTGTTGATCAACAAAAATACAAAGGGAAGAATGTTTACTGCGCTCTCATTCATGTAGCAATCTTATGTTGTTCCATGTCATGAACAGCAAATTGAACATTTACATAAAATCCCAGTCATCAAAATCTCTTATTGTTGTTAGAATATTATTGATTGAATTTTTTACTGTGTCATGCAAAAAAATATGCCCTACCCAAATAAGTGTACAACATACCAATAACAAGAAAGCACAGACAAAGTGGCACCACAAATAATAAATAGTAAAGAAATAACCCAACCTGACATGTTTTCCAAGCTTTAGAAACAAAGGCAGCTAACTAATAAACACCAGCATTGTTCTGTAAGCACTTTCTGTCATTATCACTACATCTAAACATTTGTTGACTCTTAACAGACAAATGTCATTGAACATAGATTTTCTAGAGTCAAGATTGGAATATTAGTGACTGGGAGACTTTAAAATAAAGGAACAGTTGTGAAAACTTGATTGTAAGGACTTAGCAATGGCATTCATTCCATTAATAATGTTAAAATGTTTCTAACAGTCCATCACAATAATGAGGTGATTAACCCTTTAAGGTGTTAATCATTATTGGTGATGACTCCAGTCCTAACCCTAACTTTAACTCTAGGCAGTCAGAATATTCAACTTTTCCCCCAAGTCTTGACAGTCAGGGAATAAAGAAAATAATCATTCTAACTGACAACCATCAAAGGGAAAAAAATGAAAGAAAAATGAAAAAACTATTTGTTTTGCCTTTCTTCAAAATATAGGTTTAGGGTAGGGTTAGGGCTATCACCTATGATGACTTATGTTGATTGAATGCCAATTTAGTGAGCTGGCATATTCTTGGGGGCCACAAAGTAAAAATAACCACATTGTGATACCCTTCTGCAGCCCCTACTGCCCTTGCGGTGGCAATGCAAGAGTCTTTGGGTGTTATCTGGGAGTAACTGCTGATTGTATCTACATCTGACAACATGTCGATAAAGGCATGCCTGAGTTTGGTTTGGGAGGGGCACCACTTCTTGGTAGACTTTGTTTGCTCTCCTGGCTGCTGTGTTTTACTTCGATTATTTAGCAATTTAAAATAAAACCCAGGTTTTCACACAGTCTCCATTTTATGTTGCAGCTTATAAGGCGGATTGTAACACGCATCAAACACTTTGAACGAGGATGGTGGTTTATGGTGGTAACTGTAATATTTGTACTGGTTTATAGTTTTTATAACCAGTCAGGTGGTGCTTCTTGACATTAACTGTATTTGACAGTTGTAGGAAGGTTTTACCTGGCTAGAACAGAAGAGTTCAAATTGAAGAGGGCTTGTTCAGCACTGCTTTATTATAGGATGGCATAAAATGGCAAGAAATGTAAATAATCACTGACAATACATTAATACACAACTTTAAACTTGTCTTTAAATAATCCATAAATACTCCTACAGATACATGTGGACTCTTAGCAGTTTGTTGTTTCTCATTTATGTAGCATGAATTGAGCTTGAATAAATTAAGGACACAAAGAGGAAACATTGTCAACAACACACTGTATGTATGTGTGTTGGAAATCATGTGAAAGAGAAATGGATAGGTTAGATTATATCAGGTGATGCACATGTGCTTGTGTATTACACGCACACACACACGAACACACACTATTGCTAAAATGTTGTAGTGCACAAGGGTCCACACACACATCAATCAATCAATCTGGCATGCACAGGGAGTTTGTTTGTGTGCAAATACCTTGCACAATCACCTTGAGGGTGAATCTGTGCTTGTTTTTGTGCTTGCACTGCTGAACAGCCACCTTTTCCACCTCCTTCTCATTGAACCAGCCATGTATCAATCAATTGCCCTGTGTCTCTCCTGCCCTCGACTTCCTCATCTCTCTCTTCTTGTCTTCAGGAACAGAAAGGTTGTCTTTAAGATTTCAACCTACTGGAGCGAAACGGCACAATTGCCCAATCAAGAAGTGGCCCAGGAGAATTTAGGAGAGGGCAGACATGGCATTACCAAAGGTCAGGGCAGGGCAATCACTGTTTTGTATGCATAACTGCCCATGTGTATGTGTGTGTCAGTTAGCACATGAGCATGTAAGGTCATGTCATGTTAGTTTGCCAGCTCCATATATTCACTGTAAACTTTATTATTAACCAATATGGCATCAGTACCAACGTTTAGCAGTAAAAGCCTGAAAATAATTCAGTTTTCAATTTCATTTTATTTATTTAGCCAACAACAGCTTTTGACAAACTCAAGGCACTTTTAGGGGTACCTCAGGAGGTAGAACAGGTCATCTGCTAATCAGAAGGTTGGTGGTTCGATCCCTGGCTCTTCCAGTCTGCATGCCAAATATCCTTGGGCAAGATATTAACCCCAAGTTGCTCTCCGATGCATCCATCGGAGTATGAATGTGTGTGTGAATGTTAGTTAGAAAAGCACTTAAAAGCATAGAAAAAAGTGCTGGTGTGAATGAGGCATGTTGTATAAAGCACTTTGAGTGCTCCGGGAGAGTAGAAAAGCGCTATATAAGAATCAGTCCATTTAATGCTGTAAGGTAAAGACCCTAAAGTATTACAGAGATAATCCCAAAAATTAGATGATCCCCTATAAGCAAGCACTAGGCTATGGTAGGACAGAAAAACTCCCTTTTAATGGGAAGAAACCAGGAGCAGCCATCTGCTGCTACAGGTTGGAGTTGAGCAGAAGACAAAAGAAAAAAGACAGCACAGGGAGACAGGACAAAACACAGACTATAAGAGAGAGAAGACAAAATTTAAAATACAGTAAATAACAGTAAAAGTAAAAGTAAAATCACAACATTAACAACTACTGTTATTAAATGCATTTTGTAAGAAATAGTAGTTGTATTTACCACCAAGCATTAATGAAATGTTCCATTACTTTGCCAGTATAGCATAAATCAAGTCAAATTTGCTTTTGAAAAAAAACCCCAAAACAATCCTGGATCAAGATTCACTTATGAGCTCTTTTATTGTTTTTTCATACAATCAAACCGTCATGTGTGGCAGTATTTTATGGTTGACAGTCTTTCTTCAGTAGCAATCCACCATATTTATTTTTCTGTAACTTTTATTTCATTGTTCGTTATTCTTTCCATGGCTCTGTTTATGGGAGAACATGTTGCTACATTCAAAACACGCAGAGTAGTGAATATACATGCTGGACTTTTCCAGACTTTTTTCAAAACATTTTTTTTGACTATATGAACCAAATTCTGACCATAAATTAACTGAATTTTCTAGGTAAGGGCAAAGGAACATGGAAGCAGCAATACTCATATGTATCATATACATATGGCCCCTGTGCCAGAAGTACTGCTTCCCCTATGCAGGACACAATTGACAGGTTATTGATATCAGCTCGAGCCATTACTGTTCACTCTCTTGAATATTGCATTGAGGACAGCACTTTCTCTCTTTACAATAAATAAGGGTAATTTTGGAAACATTGTACAGCAGATTAATGGAATATTTGAGACAGTCACAGATTACACCGGTGAAATATTCAAAAACAAATTCAAAGCCGATTCACTGCAACAGTCATTACTGTCATTAAAGTCACTCCAGCTCACTGAGAGAAAGGGAGGCTGTGTTTTAGGAGTACAAATAATATCCACTGGTTCCTGTGCAATATCCTATTAGGAAAAAAAAGTGGAGAAATAGGAAGAATAGTCTTCTTCCTAAACATTAAGAACATCTCCAACCACAAAAAACAAATACACTTTCTGTCCTCTGCAAATGTAAATTCACTGACAGCCTGACTGACTCATTGACAATGTGATCAGGGTGCTACTAAGAGTGCATTCATTTCATGAATCATCACAAATGTCTATCATTAAAGCCTTAGCATAACTTAATAAATCATGTCTTGATAAACAGACAAGACTCAAAATGGGCAATGCAGCTTCTGCGGCAAGCATCACAAAGGCAAGTTCTACTTCTTAGGCTTTTTAGCTGCAGGCCATGCCAGACATCTAAACATTGATGATATCTAAAGGATTGATATCTCACTCAAGGATGATGTTCCACTTTTTGACTTAAGTGGACAAGAAGAGTGTATTTTATAATAAAAAATCTTCTGTAGTACAGCTTAAAAACTGGAACGTGTCCCTAACTTTCAGAGCTCAAAGCTCTGATTGACTAAATAACTCATTTATTAAGTCAGAAAAAGTATGCCTTCTGAAATTTTACATTTCACTTATACAAAGCAAATACAAATGTGATGTTGTTTGACCTTCAGTTGTTCAGGCAACTTAAAGTGCTGCTTCATCCTCATAAATTTAAACTAAAAGAACATGTTTTTTGGGGGGGGGGGGTTTCAGTTACTGGCCAATCTCCACCATAGAAGAGCATAATGTAGTCTTGCACAAAGCAATATAAAAGCTGCATACAACATATTCACTTTAAAATACTTAGAAAAAAACTGTTCACATACAGTGCAGTGAAAAAGTATTTGCCCCCTTCCTGATATCTTTGTTTGTTGCATATTCGTTACACTTACATGTTTCAAATCATCAAACAAATTTTCATATTAGACAAAGATAACCTGAGTAAATACAAAATGCAGTTTTTAAATGATGATTTCATTTATTAAGGGAATAAAGTTATCCAAACCTACCTGCCCTGTGTGAAAAAGTAATTGTCCCCTCTTGTTAAATCATCAATTAACTGTGATTAACCACATTTTTTTGTAAAGCTGAGTTCAGTTTCACTGCCACACCCAGGCCTGATTACTGCCAGACCTGCTGAATCAAGAAATCACTTAAATAGAACCTGTCTGACAAAGTGTCATGATCTAAAGAAACAGCTGAGAAACAAAGTCATTGATCAGTCTGGAAAGGGTTTCAAAGCTTGGATTGCTGGTGAACCTTCCCAGGAGCGGCTGGCATCTTATGAACTCACTTGTTGCAATGCTAGCATCCTATTACAGCACCACACTCACATTCAAGCAACTGTAAGTGTTATTATTGCAAAGTGGAAGATTTAGGAACCACAGCAACTCAGCTGCTCTACAGAGAAGTTACAGAGAAGGGTTGCTGAGTGCTGAGGCACATAGTGAGTAAAAATCACCAACGCTGACTCAATAACTGCAGAGTTCCAAACCTCCTCTGACATTAACATTAGCAGAAAAAATGTGCCCCAGGAGCTTCATGGTATGGGTTTCCGATGCCAATCAGCTCCTGTAGGTGGTCCAATGCTTTTTGTCCATATAGCATAGCTTTCTGGATGTCACATGCCAATTAAACTTATTCTGGAGAACAAAGCTACTTTCAGCTCCTCCCTTATTCACAAGGGGTGACCACAGCAGGTTTTGATTTGGCAGAGTTCTTACACCAGATTCCCTTCCTGATGCAACCCCAAAGGGATTTGTGTGTCCTCCCAGCCAGTAAAGCATAATGTTATATCACCGAGCTGCAAGGGTTTTAAAATATCAATGCTAAAATTGCATTCAGAAAAGAAACAAATACTTTAGATATGGAGTGTGATAGAAACAGGAGGAGATGGCAGAGTAATGTAGTCACATAGGAGTAGGCCAGTGGAGATAGGACAGTCATTTCAGATAACAGAGAATGTAGAAAAAAAACACAAAACACACACACTCCTAGATAAAGGTACACAAACAAGAACTGCAAGACCACTTAATGTTTCATAAGTAGTGGTGGGTGATTATGTGAAGAGAAGGACTTGTGTTTGGTTTTAAATGTTAGATGATTTTCAAGTCAAGTGAAGGCTGGAAGATTTCCATTGCAACATTTCTTAAGAAGGCCCACAGTTTGTCATGGTTCCATATATCAGGTTTTCTTGGGTTTATCTCTACTGCTATGCTCACGCAAATTATTTGAAACAAGTAAATAGACTAACTTGAATTTTAAAGGTAGGTCCAAAAGAATAGAGGAAGCTAACTGAATAAAAAGGTTTGTGCAAAGATGCTAGAGTCAATGATATATCCACCAGTCTTGCTGGTTAAAAAGGGTTTGCATGCAGCAGAGGATGGTTTCAGTCCATCAGCCTCTGGGTTTTGGGCTCAGCACGCTTCTGCTGTACCACTCTTCTTTGACTCACCAGGCATGATGGCCACATCTCACAACACAATAGCCTGAACGTAAGGCTTAAGATGTTTATTTTCAAGTCAAGTGAAGGCAAACAGAAAAATCAGTCTGGCTATTGATGTAAATTTAAATATCATTTGTAACAGTGGCTTGGGGACCAGATTAGCTGCAAAAAGAGAAGAAATTTCAGTTGTAAGAATGGGTCATTATTGTAGCACTTTAGACTGTTTAGAAAAGTATCTCAATATTGGCCTTTTGTGGCACTTTAAAGGCATGGAGTACCTCGTCAACCGTTAACACAGGAAACTATGACGTTTCAGCCGGTATTGGAGCCAGAACAAAGTGGCCTTTTGAGGAACTGCAGTCTTCTGACAATCTCCTGAACCTCCTCGTTGATTTGACAAAGAGATTTTGTTTCTTGGGACTGCTGTTCCAGTTTCATGCTGGATGTCTTCCATTGCAACATTGCTTAAGAAGGCCTGAACCCTTTTTTTGTGCCAGACAGTAAGAAATTTTGTCTGCTTCAAAGTTGAGCATTTTAACACTGGAGTCAGCAGGGATTGACTTGGTATTGGAGCCAGCCTCAAGTGACCTTTTGAGAAACTACAGTGTTTTGACAATGACTTGAACCTCTGCCACTTTAGACTAATTAACAAAGTACCTCAGTTTCTGCTTTTTGAAAAACCTACTCCCATCCAGCACCTCTAACATAATTTCCCTATTGTCCACACTACTTCCAAAAATTTTTTTCATGTTACTTCACCATGCAGGTGTACACAATACTAAATGGCAGTGGTAGATTTGAACCCACACAGTCTGAGAGACTGGAGTCTTAATCAAGCACCTTAGAGTATATATTCTTTTATCTTGTATATATTTCTCGTCTTGTTATTTATTCTGTTGTTATTTCCGTACAGTAGTTTGGTAGAGCACCCACAATTTCGTTGTACTTTAGGGCTATTCTATTCTATTCTCTATTCTAGAGCACTCAGCCACACTACCTTGGCTTTCACTGTCGCCATCTTTGCAGTCGGTCAAGCAGTGAGGGTCAAATGACAGGCTGTAGCCACCATTACATCACCCATTGGTTTGTGCACTACTGTTTTAAAACCTCCAGTCTGCCATTCTGAACAGGATCATCTTGGGGTTGCGGTTTTCAGATGATGGAGACTGGAGCTATCAGGTAATGCTAACTAGTTTCATTTGAAACTGAGCCTGAACCCATTTTTTATGCCAGGTAGTAAAAAATTTTATTTCTGCAGTAGAGTTGCACAGTGTAGCTAATATGCATCAGCAGATGCATGAACTTAACTGTCAGTTTGCTTTGTATGCAGAGAGACTGGATCCTTAACCATGTGCCTTTGGTGACTCAGTTACACTACTTTTATCTGTTTTGCCTTCCCCTCCACATGATGATCAATGAAAGAAGTAAGTTGTCAGAACAGATTTAAAATAAGATGCTTCAATTAGTTCTATGAACTCAAGGCATGAACCCTTCAATTACTTATATGTACAGATAATAGGCTCAAGCAATAACTACTTTTAGCAATCTTGAAGCTAGTACCAGTAGGCACAAGTTCAGATCAGGAAATATAGCAGGGGACAGCATCATTACCTGTCCTCTGCTTCCTGGCCTTTTACAAACTATAGTGAAAGTATTGACCTCCCAAACTTCATAGAAAATGAAATGAAATGTCTTCCCAAACCTTACTTCATAGCCACTGACAGCCATCAGTTTTATATTTATTTGAGTCAATATGGTGATGAAGGTATAAATGGAACACTAGTTGAAAGTAACTAGATTAGCAGTCAATGAGCTTGACATATTGAATTTCTGGTTTGGACTTGTTTTTTTCATTGTCATAAAATTTGGCCCTTTTCTTAAAGGTGAACCACCACTGGCAACTTCTAAAAAGTTTCATTGTGGTGTTGATATACCTATGCCACTATCACAAAGAAGCTAAAAATGCAGCTTTTGAGATGAAATGCACCTTTTTTGTTCTATCCTCTAACTTCTGTAAAAGGTCACTATCTATGCCATAATTCAGCATCTTCTGTGTACAGCAGTGCCCTTGGAAATAAACAAGATTGTCACACATAGTTTTGTCCTTTGTAGCACAGTTTTTATTTAGATTTCTGTATTTTTCCTCCAGCTCCAATTTGTTTCCCCATTGTTTTCTCTGTCACTGTTTGTCCTTTCATCCTCTCTAAGATTCAGCTAGTTATGTTCCTCCAGCTGTTCATATCTGACTTGGTTTCACCTTAACACGGACAACCATATTTCTTTGCCTCCTGCATATCACTTGACCTGCTACATACATTTGACAGTCGCACAGTTCATGGAAATCATCTGTCAGTCATTCGCAGCATCAGATCTGCTACTCTTTTGCTCTCTTTCTCGGTTTTTGTGTTTCTCTCAGTGTGATGATGGAGTGGCTTCCTTTCTTTATTTCTTTCCAGTTGGTGTTCTGGGGAACTCAGTGTTAGTAACCAAAAAAAAAATCATACATCTGCAAATGCATAAGTACATTCTTGTAGACATTTGAGATGCATTAACTTTTTCATATAAAGCAAGTTATTTAGGTACTTTTTAGATTAACCCCAAGATCCAGTCTACCTGATTGTACTACACTGTTCACCTGCTGCTGTATGTGGAGGAACTGGAATGCATAAATCCATCCTAAATATACACGGTGGTAGATAAAGAGAGGCAGATAGACAGGCTCACATCCCCAGTAGAAAGACAGATCTACAGACAGGTCTAATCTGTTTGCTATATATTGATTATAACTAACAGACATTACTTTGGCCTCCAGTAACACTGTGAGGAACCTTGGAGACAGTTTTGATCAGGATATGTCCTTCAGTGTGTCCTAAGCAAATATTTAGGACTGCTTTCATTCAATTGTGCAATATTGCTAAAATTAGAAACTTCCTGTCTCAGATTATGCTGATGATGCTGAGATTAGAGTACTAATCGGGACTGGAAAGACAGAGCACATTTCTCCTGTATTAGCTTCTCATCATTGGCTCCCTGTTAAATCCAGAATTTACTTTAAACATACATTCTTAAATAATCAGGCCCCATCAGGTCTTAAAGACCTCATAGGTACCTTATTACCCTAACAGAGCACTTCACTCTCAGACTGCTGGCTTACTTGTGGTTCCTAGAGTTTTTAAAAGTACAGTAGAATGGGAGGCAGAGCCTTCAGCTTTCAGGCCCCGATTCTGCGGAACCAGCTTCCAGTTTAGATTCGGGACACAGGCACCCTCTCCACTTTTAAGATTAGGCTTAAAAATTTCCTTTTTGATAAAGCTTATAGTTGGGGCTGGATCAGGTGACCCTCAACCATCCCTTATTTATGCTGCAATAGGCTCAGGCTGCTGCTTGGCTTCCCATGATCTAAACTCATTTCTCAAATTGAATTGAATTGAAATGAATTGAATTGAATTGAATAGTGGGAAAAATGGAGAAAAGAACTGGACTCAGAATCAGTGACAGCAGATCTTATAGAGTGATGAACCCAAATTTGGATTCATCACTCCATAAGTAAAAGCAGACCTGGATAGAAAAACACACAATGGAACACAGTTATGGACTGCCCTCCTTGGAGCTTGGAACTCAACATTATTGAAGCAGTGTGGAATCATCTTGAATGGAACAGCCAACGTCCAAAGAAGTACTTTGGAATGTCCGTCAAGAAGCCTGGAGAATTATATACACCTTGACTTCATACTTTGCCTTCAGAACTGCTTCAATTCTTCATCTCATAGCTCAACAAGGTGCTGGAAACAGTCCTCTGAGATTTTGGTCTATATTGACATGATAGAATCACACAGTTGTTGCAGATTTGTCAACTGCACATCCATGATGCAAATCACGTTGTTCCGCTGTTCATGTTCCGCAAGATCCCAGACTACTCTATTAAATTGTCTTCACAGTTACTAGATCTCAATCTGAGTACAATGAACTCAATGTCATGGTCAAGAAACCATGTGTGAGATGATTTGAGCTGCATGTTAATATGCTGGAGAAGCTACACAATCTTGGTTTCATGGCCAGGCCAGGCCAGGCTTCCAGTCCTCAGAGTCTCCTCTTGCAAGTGGCCAGGTGTACGAATTCCTAGTCTTAATAGGCCAATTGTAAGCTATTCTATAGTATACCATTAATTTCTCTAGAATATCTCAAAGAGCAAATAATGTATCTATGCTACTTGTGGTGTGACATAGCATTTGGGGTGTAATAAACATACAAGGAATTGTTAGCTTTGAACCAAGGGGGCACAATGATGGCCAGAAAATGAGAAAATGTAGTTTAGGTGAACAGTGATACGAACAAAAAGCCATAGATGGTCAATTGTCCTGGTGATTTTAACATGTGACTGTAATCAGCAACTGCTCAATACTTCCAAGTGTTTTTATGTTTCTCCATTTTCTTTTTCTATTGTTTTTCTAGCACAGCTACTTGGTTTAGACCAGGTTTTAAAAATGTCTCAGCATATTTCTGCCTCTAGACCTCTTCCCTTGTTTTGCCTTTATTGTGTAATTGACAGGTTACACTTTGACATGTGTCACAGTTAAGAGATTGGTTCCTGGTTAATAGTTTTGATTAAATTTTTACTTTTAACCTTATGATTTTAAAGTCATTTGTAGCAGCCTAACACTGATATTTCCAGAATGACCATAATACATGTTAACTAGAAATCAATCTATGACAAGCTTGGCTGTAAAGAAAGACTTAGTGCTGGAAGCTGCAACTTCATTGTTGGCAATTTTTAGAGCTCAGCAGCAGGTGAGTTTTTCCAAAATATCTTGATGTAAATATAAATTTCTCTAGTATTCTAGTGACCTGAAAAACTAATGTATATCGTGTACTGCTTATAGCCTGTATTTCCTTGTTAATATGACCAACAGAATCTTAATAAACCTCTGAGTATTACATTGAGGGAATCTGGTGGCTATATTATGCTGTGAGGAGCATTTTGCTGGCATGCCTTAGGTGTTGCCCCTGAGAGGGAAGGGTCAGTGCAAATCAATACAAAGATGTTTTGAGAAAGCATCTTTATCTTCTGATAAAACCTGTTTATAATGACGAGCGTGGCCTCTTCAAGATAACAGTGCCCCCATCCAAAGGTCACTTCTAACGAAATGCTTTGATGAGTCCAAAAATGTTGGGAATCGTATGCTGAGGCCTTTGCAGATCTAAACTCAGTTAAACACCAAGGGGGAGTAACTTGTGGAAGAATGATGTTCTATCCTTCCAATAGAGGGATTTCACAGATGTGGAGAATGAATGCAAAAAGTGCTTAGAAACTGTTCTGGTGGCAGAAGTTTGAGTTTCTATTAGTTTGTCCAGTAGTTTTTCTGTAGTTTCTGTTTGATTGCATTCCTGTGCTACTTCTATATTATCGAAAGCTTTATTTCTGAGCTCTGCTTGTTTGTAGACAGCTTTTGGGTGTTTTGGCTCAAATGTAAATAATGAAAGTTATAATTAAAATGAAGTTCCTCGTGGAGTTTGTTACATGTTTTAACTACACATACTTAACTACATATACTACTAGTAGAGGGAAAAAAAGTTGATTCTTAGTCAAGTGCTTGTCTTTTACCAAGTCCTTTTGTAAGAAAGTATCAAATATTAAACTCTTAAAATCCACAACCCAGCAAACATGCCCCCATGGGGTCTATGTGGGGGCAATGTGGGCAGACTCACATGACCCAAATGGGCAGCCCACAGTGGACCGCAGTACAGGCATGAAATGTATGCCACATCTGCACCCTGCATGGGGGGGCCCAGATGGGCTCAAGCGGGGAAACCCATAGTGTGTCCTGCCCACACTAAGCAGAGGGGGGCTCACAGTGGGACCCACTGTGGGCCTGCACTGTACACACAGGATGCCCACACTCTAGGTGTTGGCTGCCCTACTGGCGCCCCACCCAGGCCCCACACTGCAGGGCCCAGACGCGTCCCACATTTCATTCTAGTACCTGGGCCCACAGTGTGGGGCCAACATGTACCTCATAGTACGTTACTGTCACCAATTGGTATAGAGTGTGGACCAGAAAAAAAGCTAAATTTAGCCACTCCCTTCTTCACAAGGACAAGTATATATATAGTGGCAGATTTTTACATCGGATGCCCTTCCTGACACGACCCCTCCTGATGAAGTGATTTATGTCTCTTCCCAAGCTTGAACCAGGAATCTTATCCTGTGGGCAACCTATAGTAGGCAAGTTCACTATGGGTTGCCCACAGAATTCCCTCTTGGTGGCCCAAAAGGGCAAAACTGCTTTAAGCCCCACATGGGCTAGCCTACATGGCCATATAGGTTTTATGTGAGCAAGCCCATAGTGGGTTTGTCCATAGAAAACTGCCGTCGGCCCTGTGTGGGCACACCCAATTGGGGCCAATGTGGGATAAGTGTGGGTTTGCTCTGCCCAGACAGCCCCACAGTTCACCCACAGCTACCCACTGAGGGCCTGCATGGGCATGTTTGTTGGAAAGGTCATGAGTAACCCGTTTGGAAGGAGGGGTAGAGTTAAGGCTAAGTTCACATCTTGCTCTATATATGGAGTTTTTACTTATTTGGCATACAACAAGAAAAACTGAGGACAAAACACATGTAAGAAAGTTGATTTGAAAGCTAAAATCCTGTAGTCTCTTAAAATATGCTTGTTTATCATATGGCTAAAATGCAACCTAACTCTAAATACTTTGCTGGTGACCTTGTGAATGTAAAGAGATTAAGATGTGTTTTGCTGGGTTCAGTCTATAAAATATCAGCCCGATGATGACCAGATTCAAATATTCAGTGTGCTTCTCAGTAAATTATCTCACCATTCTGGATGTGTGTCTGTATTAAAAATGCAAGAATCAATCTGGACAGGATTTAAATTACAGGTGAAGCAGTGAGTCTGGAGAAAATCAGTAAGAAATTCAGGCTGTCATTGCTAGGTGATAAAATGACCCACATGTCCTCTCTGACTCATGAAAAAGTGCTGGTAATGTTAAAATCACCCCTTCTCCACTAGAGAAATGCATCCAGTCTGAATGTGGCTGGAGTACTGTTTTTATCCACAACTGGCAGTAAAAGCATTGTCTCTTACCATGCAAAAGACAAAACAAAGGTTGATCAGAACTGACCTTCTGAGCCTTCAGACTTTCTGAGGCATCTAAACAAAAAGATGTTCCAGGCTGACTAACAAATACTAAAGGTACAATGAGACCAAGTGACTCATCCTCTGCTTAATCAAAGCATGGAAAAGTCAAAAGTTGACATTGTTCCCACTGAGACCTTAGAAAAAAAAAAAGAAAAAAAAAAGTTTTGTTAATTTTTTTTTTACTGAGGGCAACTTCACAAGTGTGGCATTGAATTCTTTTTCACCCGTAATAGAGTCTCAAATTGAGTGAGTGTGTTTATGTCCTTAAAGTTCATGTGCATTGTGTTTTGTGAGTGGAGAAAGAGACCAAGCCAGTGCATCCATGCAAGCCTTTTCCGGCAGCACTTTGTGTGTCTGAATCAATACAGGATTTATTTTCTGGCACACTGGGTGTGTCTCAGACCTTTTTGGAGTGTCACCATGTGTGTGTGTGTGTGTGTGTGTGTGTGTGTGTGTGTGTGTGCGCGTGCACACGCATATCGTTGTATGTTTGTAGTGAGTGCACATATCTGTGTTACTGTCTCAATAGCCCATTTCCCTGAAGTCGTTTCCCATCTCTGTGATGGTCTTTGGTTCAAGGATGCAGCTTCATACCCTAGAGTGGCTTTTTTACCATCACCACAACACAAATAAAACAGAAGTGCTGTAGTTTTCTCAGACATTATTTTTATGGCATTTCTGCTTCATTTGACAGAACAAAGAGGGGGATGACAGGGAAGATAGATGAGTGGCATACATTTGAACTCAGGCTGCCATAAGCACCTATAGGATTATATGTCTTACTTTGATAAGTTGTAAGGTCACCATACAAATTTAAGCTCATACTTTGCTTGAACTTAAACTTGTTTTACCAATTTATTTCTGATCTTGTTTGTCCTTGTCTGAAATAACTCAGTCTTGGAGAGAACAAGTAAAAGGAAACACTACGACACTGACCTAATGAGAGATAAAACTGTTTTTTATCCTTTTTGTTTTAGAGTTCGTCTCAGCACTCCAGGTGCTGTCATTAAAAGCCATAATTAAATTCACTGTGAATAAGAAATGTCCTTCAATTAGAAATTACAATTGGGTTAGGGTTTAAAAAAAAAAAAAAAAAATTACAATTGATTTAAATACCCGAAGCACTTTCCCCAGAATTTTTACAGGTTTTATAATGTTATAATGTATTTGTACCGCAGTAAGAAAAAAAATATATTATTGTTCATTTTGAGAATAAAGTCGAAATGTGTCGATTAAAGTTGATGTTTCAAGTCAAACAACTGCCACGGCTGCTATACCCTCTACAAAATACCTTGTGTAGATGAATTAGTGAAATCGTACTTCAGAATCGGTTTTAGTCACAATGAAATTATTTCTCTTTTAGCACATAAACACAGTGTGGTGATAAGTGTAAGGACGTTGAAGAGATGGTGCAGAAAGCTGCATCTGGTCAGAAGGAAAAACCACACAAACTTAGAAGAGTTGGCCGGATTTGTGAAAAATGAAATAGCTGGGAATAAGATAGTTGATCAAGCTGTTTCACTAACTTATCTACACAAGGCATTTTGTAGAGGGTGTAGCAGTGGTGGCACAACCTGATATTAAGTCTTACTTGTGTAATTTGATGCAACAGAAATTAAGTGCAACACACCCAACATCTATTTCATCCTGGTAATACTAAGCGATCCGTTCAGTGAATCTGCAATCTATGAAAAATGGTGCCAGATGTGTTTTTATAACAAAAATGGAATGGAAACAGACCAGGGGGCTCTAGGGTAGAAGTTTAACATCCTTGTCACACACAGACATATAACTAACAACATAAATTTTAGATCCGAGTCCAAACCACTGTTTTTTTTGTTTTATTGTTAATTTTTATTAAAGGATAAAAGGGAATCTTGTCTGCTCACTCCTCCCTGAAGATCCAGTTTATCCAGTTTTCCATATTTAGTCTGTGATATCTACTTTGTGTGTTTGTGTACAGTAAAAATGGCCTATAGTAGTAGGGATTCTACTGCATAGACACACTAGCTTTAGCTGAACTGTTTACCCTCTGCCTGGTCACATTAATGCCATTGTTTTGGGTCATGATGTGTTGCAACCATAATAATGGACGCCCCCCTATGTTGTGTCTATCGTATATCAGTAAAGGCTGTAGCCTTTTCTGACTTTTCTCACTCATGAATTTCAAGGCAGAGCAAATGTTTGAACATCACAAGAAGGTTAGAAAATACACTGTACTTCTACCCTTAATGATCTGATGTTCATACTTACAGTGCAGCCTGCTAAAGGCATGTCAGACAACAAAGACATGATGCAATATGTGGATAAGGCTGGCTAGTCCTGATTGCTTCTCTTTTTCTGTTGTGCTAGCTTGCATAAGTAGAGGCTTGGGGAGAATAGGACACTTGGAAAGGTTAGTCTCACTTATGATCATCTAGTTCACAAAGATGTGTGTTTAAATACTCTCCATGTTAAACAGTGGAAAAAATAGTTACTAGTGAACAACTGTGGCTCAGGTTCCACATTTTACTAATTCAACTGCTGCCATAGCCACACATCACAGCACAGCTTTACATTCAATGTCACGACAGCTTCTGGGTCTGAAGGACACGGAGTGTTTCACTGCTGCAAGAGCTGATACATTTGATTGCCTCTTACACATGGAGACAGGACATAGTTTTTTTTGGAAAAGATTATACTAGCTGATTCGGTAGATGGTGTGGTGGTGTGGATTTCTATCTAACTATGTGTGTAGGGTTTAATATAGAACAGACTTTGTTATACGTTTGTAAGCCTGGATGCTAGGGATCACAGTAACTTTTATATACTATGTTTGATTGCTTTAAGTAGACTCTATTAATAGATTGTGATGCATAAAGGAGAAGAGGATAGGTGGCGTTAATTTGGCTCTATGTGTCAATAGCCAGTATCCATAAACTGATTTATGGGACAGGAACTTAGGTGATATAATGGTATTACAGTATACATGCAATTCCAATAGCATGATTGTCAGTACCATCAAAACAAACAAACATTACTCTTTCTATTAAACTGATATAGAGATGCTGTATTGAGGTCATGTATTGCAGTGCATTGCACAAAAATGTCAGCAAAGGGCAGTCTGCTAAAACATTCCGCTGAGTTCAGTGAGCTGTGCAACAAGAAGACTGCAAGTAGTAAGCAAATTGTATTAATCAAATTATTTTGAAGTATTCTTATTTTAATCCACCTTTAGATTAAGGTGGGCCGGCCAAAATACATAAAGCTACTTATCACTAAAAAAGTTGCCTGTGTCCACTGTGGCAACAAATGTCATTGAATTTTCCAGCCCATGTCCAGAACCGGCCCGTCAACCATCTCAATCCAGCTCGCAGCATCCTAAAATGTAAGGGTGGTGGTCTGCGGGGTCAAGAAAAAGAAGGCATTGTGCTAAGAATCTCAGAGAAGCTCCAGTCTTTACTGCTGTTTACCTTATTTCCGACACGGGGCCGTTGATACTTGAGTACATTAAAATAGCTATCAACTTCACCCTTGTTCACCTCAAGTGAGGGGTCAAGTAAAGCTATCTGTAAAGAAGATAGAATTGGATGTGGGATGAATTCTTCAAAAAGATGAAACATAGACACTAAATGTCAGGTTTTTAACCAAGAATGGACTTCTAAATATTTTGTCACAAGTGTCGGTTCAAAGGCAGTATGTTTGATTTGCCAAGAGAGTGTACCTTCAAGGAATATAACGTGAAGAGACATTTTTTAACCAAGCATGCTAACTATGCTGCTAACATATCATCAGGAGAAGAAAAAGACCTGAAATTATCTTCCCACCTAATTGTCAGTCGACCGTCCAAGAATCTGCAGCTAAAGTAAGCTACATCCTGTCACAAAAGCTAGCAAAACAAAGCAAGCTTTTTTCTGACTGCAGCTAGCGAACTGTGCCCCAATGACAAAGCTCAGTTTGAAAACGTCAGTCACATGGTCACTCAGCGTGTGGAAGTAATTGAAGAGTTGTCGGCTTATTTGCCAAAAAAGGCAGCTGACTTCACATATTTCTCCATCACTTTGGATGAGAGCACGGCTATCAAAGATATAGCCGAGCTACTTATCTTCATTTGAAGGTTTGAAATAGTGGAGGAGTTTCTTACCATGGAGTTCATGACAGGGACAGCAAGGGGATCAGGCCTCTATGACAAAGTATCAGGATGTTTGGAGAGACTGAACCTGCCATGGACCAAATTGCTGAAAATGACTACTGGTGAATCTCCAAGCCTCACCAAGAAGAACACTGGGCTCCTGCCAAGGATTCAGGACCAGGTAAGGGAGGACGACCCAAGTTCAGATTTAATCTACACTAATTCTAAACTGCATCATTCACCAGGAATCCCTGAGTAAATCTGTGTTAAAACTGCTAAATCTGTAGCTAAAACTGTGGTGAACCTCTGAGTACGAGGACTTAATCATCGGCAGTTCATCCAGCTACTGGAGGAAAGTGAGACAGAACACATGTATCATTCAAATGTTCACTGGCCGAGTCTGGTAGTGTTTCACCATGTGTGGGAGCTGAGAGGAGAAATAGACGCATCTCATGACAGTCGGCAAAGCTGATGAGTTTGCACAGTTGCAAGACTTGTATTTGGTGTGTGACCTGGCATTCAGGGTGGCTGTAATGGGCCACCTGAATGACCTCAATTCTCAGGTCACAGAGAAAGAATGTGTTTATGCATGAGCTATAGTCACATGGGTGAGCATTCAAAGCCAAACTAACCCTGTTTTTCTGACAAATGGCCGATGCTGACTACCATAGATGTGGCATCCTCTCGCATAAACAGTTACACTGCTACTTTCACAGACCTCCACACTGAGTTCAACTGGCATTTCTCTCTTCTCTTGTTCTACTTGGCTCCACTTATGTGTGTGAATAAACTTTTTCTGTGATGAGCCACAAGTCACGTTATAGATCACATCTTATGGACAAACATCTGCCTTCTGTGCTGTGGATTTCAACATCAGATATGTTTCCAGACTTTGATGATCTTGCAAAGAGAGGCGACCATCTTAATTGTTCACATTAGGCTAAATGACAGTTCAATAAGGAGACATCATTAGAAGGAATTGAACATGATTTATTGATATACAGAATTCAATTAAACTATCTGGCGATTAGACTCCGACGGCCCATCACAGCAGAATGGAATCCCAGTGGTGATAAGAATTAGGGCAGGACCCCCAGGAGTCTAGACGCTGGTGGTGGTGAAGGTAAAGATGGAGGCTTGGGTGGAGCACTGAGTGACTTGGCTGAGGTGGAGATGGGGACGAGGTGGGTTGCACGAAGGCGTCTGGAAGATCTTCCTTATTGAACTTACGCATAAGCTTCATTTTCATGACACAGTGTCATTCATTAATATGTCACAGTTCTTAGTCATTGTCATATATTAGTTTCGTTTACTTTAGAAAACACAGCAGAACATTAATTACTGTGTCCACATATATAAAAGACTGCATTTATTCATAACTAGAAAAAAAAGTTTTTTTCTTCCATTTGGTGATGCAAGTCTGTACTGCAGTGGCATTAAATTTTAAGTTAGTGACAGAAGTCTCACAGTTACCTAAGTAATAACAGATCAGAAAATGGTTTGAGTTGAACTCATTTATATAGCCATGGGTGTGTATGTGTTCATCTTTGGTGCTCTTGAATAATAATTTCTTCATTCCCTGATGTGCTTACTGATGTGCTTAAAGGGAAAATTACATTTTGATAATTGCAAATCTGCCTGCATTGATAAAACACTGTAAAATGAAGGCAAATTTAAAAGTTGATAATGCATCAAAGTGGATTCTAAGTAACCTTTTCATTGTAACCTCAGTATACCAGATTGACACATAAAGCTGTTCTGTTTCTAACAGAAAGATCCTGTTTTTTGAAACCAGCACCCAGGCAAAAAAAAGCCTAGTTTAGCCTATTTTCAAGCCATCAGTTGTATCAATCCAAATTCATGCAGTTTAACATATTTCAGTACTATGTGTGTCATGTTGCATGTTACTTTATTTAAGTTAATACAGCCCTCTGAAGCTGATTTAACAAGATGTCACTGGTCATATTTTCCACCACTCCTTTAGCCCCGGAGGAGTGGAGATGTCAGAATAACAGTGCACTTTAATCCAAAGTGGACTGGTGTTCTATGATAACATAAATAATTCTTATAACAAACTAGTATTTCTGGTGTCAACTAGTGAAGGTAGCAAAGTTTAATCAAGTACTACTTTACAAATTCCTTATATAGCTACTTTTATCATTAAAGTTCAGCTTAGATTTTTTTTTTCATATACAGTATAGCCCAGTGATATGTTAGGAAGGCATGTGGGCAAGGATAGCATAGGATAGGTAAGGATGCAAACTAAGCATACCAGGGATTAATCCAAAGAATTATTGAGGAATACAGAATTATCTCCTCCAGAGTTTGTCTCTGGATATTTTTTTAAACGTGCAGAAATGTAAAATATGAATACAACACCTCAATCAGATGACGCTTTTAAGCTGAATTCATCAAATTTTCATTCAAAATTTCATTTTGCTGCTGTATTAAATTAAATATAGCCAACAATGGCATATTTTCTCTATACACCATGTGCTAGGCATTTGGCTGTAGAGGACCTGAACTTAGATTGAATTTATAGTTCGTTTTAGTTCTCAGTATTTTGAACACAGCACAGCCACATGGAGAGTAAGTTACTAGAACATCCCTTGGTGTCAAAGAACTGAATTGATTTAATATATTGGGACACATGATAATTCTCTGAAGATGACTTACAGATAACAAGTAAAAGTTACATAATAATAGAATAAGAATAAGAATAACTTTATTGATCCCAGAGAGAAATTCACTTGTCTGACAGCTCATCTGCTATTTATATGAGAATTGTAAAGCCTGATGGCTGTGGGTGCGAATGATTTTCTGTATCTCTCCGTTGTAAAACGGTACTGATGTTTTTTTGTTCCATAAAGATGTTATAAAGTGGGTGATCAGAGTTGTTCAGGATGGCTTCTAACATCTTTAGTGTGCATCTTTCCACCACCTCCCCCAGTGTGTCCAGTCTGGCTCCAATTACAGAGCCAGCTTTCCTCACTAGTTTGTCCAGTCTCGTTGCATCCTTGTTTCTGATGCTGCCTCCCCAGCAGACTGCAGCATAGAACAGCACACTTACCACCACAGACTGATAGAACATCTGCAGCATTTTACTGCAGATGTCAAGAGATCTTAGTTTCCTTAACAAAAAGAGGCGGCTCTGCCCCTTTTTGTATAGATCGTCTGTATTCAGCGACCAGTCTAGTTTGTTATCTAGGTATAAACCTAGATATTTATATTTTTTTACCACCTCTATGTCCACCCACAAACTTTCACAGGCTGGACAGGGGGCCTGAATCTTTGGAAATCTACTATCATTTCCTTCATCTTAGAGGTGTTCAATATGAGGT
>VUQS01046107.1:741-21707 GCA_015108495.1 Heterochromis multidens
TCTTGAGTGACCCCTCATTTCTTTATATTTTGCTAAGAAAATGGTAAATAGGTGCAGTGATTTATTGAAATATGTAGAAACATAAATGAAAAAAATACAGTATATAAGGCAAAAACAAAAAGCTTGAAAGTCAATATTTGGTATGACCAACTTTATTCCTCGACATAGCAAGCTTTCTTGTACTCACTGTTGTACCTGACCTCCACTGAACATACTGACGATGATTTGAACCAAGTTTCAAATTTGGATTCATCGCCTGACCTGTTCACACTGATTTTCAGTCCAGCTCTTGTGTAATGTGTCATACCTCAGCCTTTTCTCCGTTTCCCTTCCTTAAGAACGGCTTCTTGACAGCCACTCTTCCACTGAGACCATTTCTGAGACTTTTGCACAGCATTGCACAGATCAAATTCTTCAAACTCCAAACTGAGATCAAGCATTCAGAGCTTACACACAAACACATGAGATGTTTGAAAGATGTATTTATGAAAGAAGCTGCACTGCTGTTCACACACTCCCACCACAGACAGCACCTTTAAACTGGGCTCATATTTAAATTTCAACAGCAAATTGTGCATTTAAACCAGTTCATTTCAAACAGAATCACTGTTCTCAAAAAGGTAAAGTAAGATTACAAAGTGCTTTCCCTTGAGTTCATGTTAAGAACTCAACAAATACGTTTTAACAAGTACAATCTCCTCTTTTTTAAAACCATAAACCATGCTGACAGAGCTGACCTTTGAGGGAACAGGGACCTGGGGAGCCACAGATGGAGAATGCCATTTTATTAGGAGCTTCATTCCATCAAATCTTACCTTACCCTCTTTGCTCTGCTGATACAATTTCACACCTCAAATCTATTTTTCCTGAAATTTCAAAACCCACAATGAACAGGAGCTCCTGCAAGACCCAGCAGTACAGTAGTCAGCATGTCCCCTGCACCACCACTTGCTATTTTGGTTTTTGCTGTTGCACGAAAGTTAAGCATCACTGTAAACCTGCTTCTCTGGAATATGTCATGAAAAGCGATATTTCAGTACAAAACCAAAGCCAAAAATCTGATATTGGGACGTCCTTGTTTTATTTTGCACCAACAGAGGTGTATGAAGGTATTTTTGTTCAATTTGGGACCAAAGCAGGAATTTCCAAGATACTAGGGACAAAGAAATGTGAATATTTGATCTGTAATAAATCTAGTGTAGAAAACTAATGTGGAAATCACTTGGTATGATTTTCAGGATCATATTTGATCCTGTGCCCTCATACAGATGGACTACATGAAAAGCGGCTATATAAGAGTTTTAACATTGTTTTGTATAGAATAACTGTTTTGCAGAGTGGTGAAAGAAATGTTTCGACTTTTAAGTACAATTCATACTCCAGCTTAAGTAACAGTACAACATTTTAAGTATAAATATATACCTTATGTACTTTAAATATAGTTTGATGCAAAATTATTTTCATAATATTAATGGATCAGAATTTTTGGTTAATGTTTATGTCACTTAAATGTTGCAGCTGGAGATGAATTTAATCTGCAAAATAGTAACTATAGCTTAGTAGTAGTTAAAGTACAATATTTAGTGGATTAAATATAACAGAAAGTGGCAGAAAATACTTGAGTAAATATACTAAATTACTTTCCATCCTATCCATGCTAACATCCAATGGCATTGGTGGAAGGTCAGTCATTAACGTTATTAACTTTACTATCATTAACTTTATTGCTCATTAATGCAAATATCTAATCAGCCAATCGTATGAAAGAAACTCAGTGCATTTAGGTATGTGGACATGGCGAAGATGACCTGCTGAAGTTCAAAACGAGCATCAGAATAGGGAAGAAAAGTGAGTTAAGTGACTTTGAATGTGGCATGGTTGTTGGTGCCAGACAGGCTGGTCTGAGTATTTCAGAAACTGCTGATCATTGGGGATTTTTTTTTCACACAATCATCTCTAGGGTTTACAGAGAATGGTCTGAAAAACAGAAAATATCCAGTGAGCGTCAGTTCTCTTGGAGAAAATACCTTTTTAATGCCAGAGGTCAGAGGAGAATGACCAGGCTGCTTCAAGTTGATAGAAAGGCGACAGTAACTCAAATAACCACTCGTTACAACCAAGGTCTGCAGAAGAGCATCTCTGAATGTAGAAGACATTAAACCTTGACGCAGATGGGTTACAGCAGCAGAAGATCACACCTGCTGCCACTCCTTTCAGCAACACAACAGGAACAAGAAACTGCGAGTGAAATTCACATGGGCTCACCAAAACTGGACAATGGTGGATTGGAAAAACATGATGGGAGATTCCCAAAAAGCCGAATCTGTTCATCTGGACGTACCGTTTTCAGTGGGAGAAATGTTTCGTCACCTCTGGTGACTTCTTCAGTCTCAGCTGACTGCAGGCTTCCCTAACCTTATAAACAGTACATTGCATAATGACCGAAACCAGCACCACTGACTAACAATGGGCCATGAGGTCAGTTTCATGATCATTAGTATGCAAATTGTCATGACCATTGATCAATGGCCATGAGTACCATTCACAGAAATTGGGGAATGGCTGCGATCACAGCATTGTAAGATGGTGAAAGATGTACCCTTAAGCCCCCTAATGATGGGAGATTGCAATCATGGATGTGTAGCTGACAAATCTGCAGTAAGTGCGTGATGCCATCATGTCAATATGGACTAAAAATGTTTCCAGCACCTTGTTGAATCTGTGCATAAAAGAATTAAGGCAGTTCTGAAAGAAAAATGGGGGGTCCAACACAGTAAATATTTACTAAAGTTTAATTAATTATCAATTTCCAATTATAAGCAGCGATTATTATAAAGTGATAAATAATTGGGTTGATTACAAAATCAAATAGGATCACTATTTTGTTGTTGCATAGTATGTAAAGTAGGAAGTGTTTTAGTCATCTAAAAACATATATCAGAATACCAGAAGTTGTACTTTTATTGTGAAAAGCTGCTTCTCTGTGAGCAGATCAGGGAAACTGTGCCACGAGTAACTCTGCAGAGAAATAGTGACCTTAAATGCTGGCTTGACATTTTCATCCATTTGCCTTACGAGAACAACTGTATAGAATGCTCATGTTTTATTCAACACACAATTCAGACCACACTCATTTAACTCCAGCCATTAAGAGCGATTACATAACATTGCAAAAGAAAGGACTAAACAGGAGGTCATTTTCTTATCCAATCCAGTCTCACAGCCAAAGGTGTAACACCTGTGTTTGTTTCACAGCACAAAGTTTCACAGTTCTGACCTGCCTGAGTTTTTGTTTTTCATTTCTTTTCTGCTGGTTTGTGTAACAGCTTTTATTTGTTATTTTACTTTCACCTCCACACATGAGTATTGATCAAAGGATTTTAGTTGTCTGGGGATGAAAATTTCAAAAACTGAACTAACTGAAAAAAATACAGTATAATTACATTCAAGAAATAATTTTAGTTCTTGTCTTTGACACTTTGGTCGACTCTTTCAACAAAACCAACCTGATTACATTTTGGTACATATCTTTATTGAGAGTGTGATGTTTACACAATTGTGAGTGAAGTATTTGTATTTTACTGTACTTCTTAATTCTTGCTGCTGATAAATAGTACCCATGCTATTTAAAAACCAAACAAGCTAAAACTGATTTTTTTTAAAAAATCACAAAACTATAATAATGGTGACTGTATGTGGATGTAATAGTGTACGCTTGTGAACACCAGTAAGGGTTGAAGCCTTTTCCATCTGTGTTGGAGGTGAGCCATGTAGACTGTATGAAAGGATGTTTCACTAGGTCGTTCCTTGTGAATTATTGATATTGTTTTGTTTCATGAAAACAAAGATCAATTCAGTAGGATATTTAAAAGTGAATAATGTGCTTTCAAAACATAAAATAAAATTATCAGCCTTCAAATATATTTGCGTCATGAGGAATCTGTCAGGGCAAGCAGGGCTGGTAGAGCTTGCCCTGTGAAATCTGTGAAATTTCTTTGGTTGTTTGCATATTGTGAATAACCTCTGGTCTTTGATAGGAGACTAACAGGAGATCAGCATGCTAGACAAGCTGCACCTGGCTCTGCTTTCACTGCTCTGAGATCAGTTATGATCTTTGCATTAGTATACACACTAGCAAAAATCTGCCCTACGGACTATAACGTACACATACACGTAACATAGGCGTAATGTTGCCGTTCCTTTTGAGATTAGCTAGTACACATAATATATATAATTTGTAAGGATTTGAGTGTTATAAAAATAATTTCCAAAAGCTATATAGATGTTGATAATCTAGGCAGTTTATATAGTAAGTTTCATCCAGATTGATTAACAGATCTAGGAGGAGTTAGGGAACAGACACACATACATAAGCTACAGTAAGATGTGCACATATGTGTGAAAGTAGAGGTAGCATTAGCAAGTGAACATTAAAGGAAATTAAGTTTTTAGGACTTGAGTGTCTTGAGCAGTAAACATATACACACCACTTACATTGGCGTCACATGAGTCAACTTTCTGTTTGCGGGCAGAAAGACCCAATAGTTCGCTTTTGTAGGTAGGAGGGGTAATGGTGTGATGGCGTGGGTCACAGGAGTTTCACCCAAAGACTGGGCTTCATCTCCTGTGTGGTGGCATTATTTTTTCCTGACTGTTTCATTTTCACTTGTTGTTTAGGTTGGTGAGATGTTTCCAGCATGTCCTACCCACAGAAGAACTGAAGGAGGACATCAGTGCATCTCTGCTTAGATTTATGCCCCTGCGCAGAAAATGGATGGTGTGGTTTTGGAAATCCTGGTTTGGGTGTAACTATCCCCACATTTTACAAAGATAAAACACAGATAAAAAAAAAAAAAAAGACATACTGTGCTGTGGACCAACGAAGCTATTCAACAGTTTTCCATGAGATGGGGCTATCTTATTGCACTTCCCTAAAAGTTCTCAGAGAAATAAAAGAAGCTGATGGACCTAGAAAAGCAATATTTAAACACTTTTGAGAAAAAACCTTGACTTGTCAGAGAGAAACAAAAGCATTTCAGCATTTCGAAGTCTATAAAGATGACAAAAGCCTTGTTCTTCTTTCCATTACGGTGGCTGTACACATCCAAACTTTCCCCCGTTCGACAAAAACAGGTTGTGTGGTGCTTCTGTTTGGCTCTGACCGCGTCTGACCGCCGCAGCACCAAAGGCACTTAAGCTTTTTAGGAGCACAGCCATTCATTTGTTATCAAGTGCATCTGGGAGACTGCATCCCGGCTCGTCAACAAAAAAACTTCTGAAGTCTGGAGTGCTTTTGTTCACGGGTTCAAAGTAACCGCAAGGCCTTTTACGCAACACTTAAGATTAGCCACTGAAGCATTTTATTCTCACACAAAGCAGATAGGAGCAGTCATTACCTGAAGTTCATCATTCAGATTTCCACACTCCCCCCATATGTATGCATATTAGCCTACGATCTGACATTTAATAAAGGGTTTTTTCCGAGCGACCCCCATCTGGGAAGATTTCACTGAGCTGCAGGAACTTGGAAAATTGTCTCTGTGGGATATTGAGAGAGTGGGTTTAATTTCATTTCTTTTTAAATCTCAAGAGCAGCAAATTACTCTGTCAAGTCTAAACACACCTCCACCCTCCACCCGTGCCTTTTTCATCTGCAAGAGATACATTTAAAGGAGGAAAACCTGCAGGTATGACACAAGAGTTATTGGTCAAAGTGAATTAGACTGTTAATCTGCTGATGCATGAAGGAAAGACATCAGATGGTGATTAATTTATCATGGAAATGTCTTTACATTCATCCATCAAAAGCTGTATTTGCTTTACTGTGGAACAAGTGGAGCTAAAAGTTTGCTTTGTTTACAGTGATCACCAAAAAAAAAAAAAAAAGTTTTTCTTTGGGTTTGAAAAAGTGCATTCATGTTCTTTACTTCTTACCCTCTTAGAAGAAACTCAAGACTGAGCCTTGACAGGGAGAAAAGAGGAAGGAGACGCAACACAGAACAACGTATCTGCAAAAGAAATAACCTATTATTATCATTCAAACCGCTTTTTGGTGTAAATGAAAGGTGGACTGATGACTCATTGCTCTCCAAAATACTTATGAAATTAAACTGTAAAATCTCACAACTTTCTTAGAAGTCTCAGCATTTCCAGTCCAGCAACAGTGCCAAATGTTGGACATAAATAAGACATAGAATCATCACTAAACTAGATGTCACATAAGTTCTGGATAAGCCATGAAGAAACGTGGGTGTGCCTATGCACTTAATTATGATCGATCCGCATCTTGTTAAGGCCATGAATCTGTGTTACTCTGACTAACACAAATCTTTGCATTTTTCTGTCATTTCTGCCCATTTGATGAATTTTAACATAATTGGTTAAAAAAAATTTCTTTAGCTAAAACCTCTCTGGGACGGCCCCAAAAACTCTGCAGAAAACCATATTAGGTTTGTCCACAATGGTCTAAAAACCTGTGAAAATTTATAACCCTCCAAACAGGACTCTAAAATGAAAGCCTTATTGTTATGCCATATATTTGGAGGTGGGGATTATTATGTAGGCCACTAGCAGGACTTTAGAAATTTAGTCAAGTTTATGAGGAAAATCTGAGATATAAGACAAGGATACTGAGCATGGTATTACTGAGCATGGTATTAGTTACAAAGTCAAGTTCAGTCAGCAGTCCCAGTATCGCAGCATCGCAAAGATATACACAAGATGTCCTTTGGCATGAAGTGGCCGTGGTAATTAGTTGATGCCAGGAGAACGAGACTTCTCTAAAACACCTAAAATCTCATTATAAGGTTGCATTGGGAGGAGACTGTGGTTTGTGTCCCGCTTTGTTTTTTGCACTTTGTTTCACTTTGTTTTCACTTGCTTTTTCCGTTTTGTTTTTTTTGTTTTTTTTTTTTAACGATTAGGTTTAGGCACTACAAACTACTTAGTTCAATTCAAATTAATTTTATGTATACAGCGCCAATTCACAACAACAGTCGTCTCGAGGTGCTTTATTTCATAAGGTAAAGACCCTACAATATTAGAGAGAAAACCACAACAATCAGACAATCCTCTATGAGCAGCACCTGACGACAGTAGGAAGAAAGAACTCCCTTTAAACAGGAAGAAACCTTCAGTCAGAACCAGGATCAAGGAGGGGCAGCAATCTGCCTTGACTGGGTAGGGGGTGAGAGGGAGCAGAAGAGGGAACAAAGGAGCAAAGAGACCCAACTTTGGTTTAGGAAAAGTTTTTACAGTGCATCATGTGCCAGTGCCAAAGGACAACATGTGAGTATCTGCTTGGACAAAACCAGACTATATCATGAAGACAACAGCAAAAAACAGGCTGGTATATCAGCTGATAAGAGCTGATGTAAGTAAGTAAGAAAAATGTATTTATATAACACCTTTCTAGATAAGGATCACGAAGTGCTTCACAACAACAATGAACAAATAAAAAAATCTAAAGATTAAAACACAACATTACTCATCCAACTGGTAAATATCAAATTGAGTGCACTATTTAAGCTGCTTCCCCTGCAAGCCACTTTGCAACCCACTTCAAACCCAGCTCCACCTCCTCTGTCTGATCTAATCAGTGTCATATCTGTTATCACTGATGTCAGCTTGAAAATGTGTTAATGAATGTTTGATATGTGGCAATTTTTGTTTTTATTAACACTCTTTTTTATTTGCCTCTTTTTTTTAACAATTTCTGCTTTTCTTTGTTTTTGGATGGTTTAATATTGTTTTGATTTCTTTATTTTTGACTTTTGTTATTTTAGAAAAAATTAAACTACTTACTAATACTACAATTGGTTTGTGGCTCTAAACTACAAAATCACTGGTTCTGAAAAAAGGTGTAAATCTCATTTTAAGTTTCATTGAGAAAAATTGTGTTTTTTGTGGGGGACTTTTTCTAGCAGCGTAATGATTCATTATTGGTGACAGCAGGATGGTGTATGTAAACTCAGTGGGGTGTATTTAATAGTCAGCAGCAGGGCTGAGAATAAGAGAAATATACTGTATCTTCAGATGTCAAAGTTAATACCATATGGAAATGTTATGTTTCCTGTATGAAACTTTTGCTGGTCAGTAGTGAAATGGATCTTACATGATGCCTGTTGAAATTAATTTATTGAAGCACCGTGGACGTCTGCTGCCGTCAGATGGCTCTGACCAGACAGAACAAACACAGCTTGATGGGAAATATTTAGCACGGAGACCATCCGCCATTGATCTCCCACCGAGGGCTGTTTTCAGATCAGCCGAACGTGCTGAGCTTTAACGCCGCCGCCTCAGCTCTCGGGTTTCACTGCAGCTTTTAGAGGTCGATAGGGGAGCCTGTAGGGGACATTTGTTTGATGTGATGGATGGCAAAGCAGACTGGAAATGAATAAAGCAGCACATTAGAGATAGGCAGCACCGTCCTGACAAACAAGCTAAAAGTTGACTTTATTTTGGTGGTTTTACAGTTTATGCTGGCTCCTGTAAAACAAAATAAAATGAACTGGCATATTCTTTAGGAGGGATTTCTTCTCTTATTGCTGTACTGTGAATCCATGTTTATCACTCCTAACTCATTTAAAAAAATGAATGGTATGTATATTTGAGTATATTTGAGCTGGTATCATGTTTCTGTTTCTGTGGTTTAACTTCAGTTAAAAAGTTTGTTGGTTTATTAAATCCTTGCATTTAAAAAAAAGTGAGACTACAAAAACTATTTATCTGCAGCTTTAAAGAAAGCCTGAAGCATTTAGGTGATACCTTATAGGCTCGTATGTATGTCCTTTGTCTAAGTTACCTGTTTTGTTTCAGTGTGAAGATTAAACTGTATGCATGAAAGTAGGAGACACACCCAGATGCCCTTTCTAACTGTGAATGATTCATATAATAAACAGATTAGATTAAATATTGTATAAATGACCATTTATTACTACAGAGGTCAGCACTGTGCCTGCTGATCTAAAAATGTATCTACTGCTCTAAGAGTGAAGATATTAAACAAGAAAAAGTCATATTAAGTCTAAAAGGTAAGAAAAGTAACACCAAATAAGACAAACATTGAATTTCTAACTAAAAATGATGCATAGCAGTCATCAAATCTATATTTGAAATGCTTCCCTTAAGCTTAAAGTAAAGCATACCAAGAGGCAGTTGCATTTAAACATCTAGTTAGGTTTTAGATCAGATCTATAGTATATCTTACTTGACTAAACCTTTCTAATGCTTAACTTTGCATTATTAGGGGTGTGGCCTCTGTCAGGTGCATGGTGACACAAGCAGCTGTAGCTGCTAGCTGTCTGCTAATTGGAGTCCCTGAACTGGACCTCTGGACCGTGTTTGTGCTGTTGGAGCCTTTTGGAGCATTTTTAATGCAGTTATCTGACCAATAATATGGCTGCTGTGAGGTTAATTATTCTAACAGCCAGTCTAAGAAGTCTGTGCTTTCAGTTTTGGTGAGTGAAGGATTTTGTTCTGATGTATGTGTCTGTGCATTGCACAGCAGCTGGTCACTTCCAGCTCCAAAAAAACAACATGTCAGCAGCCGAGATAGTACAATTGAGGCTTTAACATGGGGCCTCTCAAGCCAGTGGGTGACGGTGGCTACGTACATCTTTCATGCACAGCCCATTTGGTGAGGTCTCAGATAAATGAACAGAGAAAAACGTGTGCACTGATACATGTGCAACTCAGCAAAGTTTGGTCACACAGAGCAACAAAGACAGCATGCAGCTCAGTTTTTATCTCTCTTAAATTCCTTAACTTGAGACCTTGACTTGTCTCTTCGTGGGTTTTGTGTATGCAAGTCCACATAATGTATATTATGTTCTCTGGTCAACATGGCTCACATGTCCTCTCCATGTTTGTCTAACATCTTGTGTGTACCACACTCCTGGTAAAGTGCCTGACCGTACGGGCTGAACACACTTCACGTCCCTGACAGTGTGTGTGCCTTCACTGACGTCAGTTGTAACCACAGTGCCAACATGACATTGTCCAGTCCCGTTAGGAAACAGCAGTCGCCACAGCAGCATGACACACACTTACACAAACTCCTCTTTCCAGAACATACTAGAAGCAGGTGACCGTCTCATCTTCCAGCCAACAAGTGATTTTGGTGTTCGAAATGTCCCTTTATTTATTTATGTTTTACTGTAAACCACAGTTACCAGGATTTTAAAAATCATGAGCCCCCCCATGGTGTCCCCAGCAGGCCACAGAAATGTTTATCTATTTATATGCAAATGGTACGGAGCCCCCGTGGTGACATGGAAAAAATGTTATTGCATGGCAGCAAGTTAATAAAGCAGGAATGTGAAAATCTGGCCACAACGTGCAGAATCTGTGGTGTGCAGAGGACACTGGGTGAGCTGCAGGGCTATCATGTACAAAGCATGGAGAAATTTGATTACTTTTCAATTTATTTTAATCTTGAGATGAATTCTAATGATATTTCTAAATGAGGTCCACCAACTCAGAGAGAGTCTGCTCCTGTGCTTCACTGGAGAAATCCCACACTTCCTGAAGTGCACTGGACATTGTCTAGGTAGTAGCATAGACAGTATAGACGGTAAACATAACTTTTGGGTTTAAAAAGTGAAACCAAGTACTGCCACCAGGTGACGATACCTGTGTTTGCAAAAAGTTGAGTTTATGGGCTCAGTCATTCATTTTGGGTCATAATGAATAAAACATTAACTCCATTTTGTTGTCAATCACAAGTCCTGAGCCAGTGAGCATGTGGTTTAACAGTCAGATCCACCAAGATGGCGAAGGCGAAAACGAACAACTTGAACCTTTATAATGGGACTTCACTGACCAATGAGTAACACTGTGATAGTTACATCCATCTTCCACTTGAGAAACATTATTCCAGCTGTCAAACATAGTTAGATAACTAGTTAGATACAGATAGATGCTCAAAAGGTCCTGGAGATGACATCTTCATTTTCACTCACAGAGAACCCAGAAGCAGCAATACGTTCAAACCATTTAACACAGTAACACATATAGATTATAGGGCTGAGGGACAAATCGATATAATTTAGGCAGTATTCTGTAAAAACAAAATTTGGTTGAGGTAGAGTAGTGGTAACAGCATCTGTTGGTCTGGTCCTGTATCCGTCTCTTACATCTGCTTAGTGTTTAATTAAGTAATACGAAGAAAAAACAACATAAGCATTAGTGGAACCCTACACTCTTTTTATGCCTTTAAATCCAACAACAGATATATAAAGTATTCCCTATTCAACATTTGTCTAAACCCTGGAAACTACCAGAGCTGAGACAGCTTTTAGAAGAAAATATACCAAAGCTGTTTACCAAGTAAAAGACTTTGTGTTTGGAATGAAACATATAGATGCCTGGTACAAGTTATAAAGGCTCCCTACAGTATATAATGAATCACAGGCAGAAAAGCAGCTTCCACAAGTTTCAGAATAAAAAGAAAAATGCCAAAAGTAATAAAGAATTAACAGCTCGTGGTCTGATCTGTTGAGCACAAAGGGAAGCTGGATGCAGTCATCCAAATACCTCATTTTAAACCCAAACCCAATATGCATAATTAAGACACAATCTGAGGAAGAACTAGGGACAGTCAGGCACAGAGTTCCTTCACTCTTTCACAACAGATATCCATCAAACCCTTTCTAAAGAAACTTTTTCACTCTCATCTCAGGCTCCATGGCACCATGTCCTCACAGGCTCTGACCAACAAGCGGTTTAAGCTGCGAGATTAACCAAAGGTGGAATGAGACTTTAACATTACTCTAGCAGGTAAGGAGTTGGTTCCATGTCCAGCTTCACATCCTATTATAGGGATCGATTTCTTTAGTAATTACATAAGAGATGAACCTTCTAAGTTCTACTGATTTAAAACCAAAACAGTCGCACCAATGCAACAAGCTAAAGCAAACATCTTCAAATATATCCAAATCAGTCCATCTGCCAAGCAGCTTCTTTACTGTTTACTGATTAAATGCTCACCTTCATCGTCAATGAAGTCTTTGATGGAGGCCCAGGTCTTGTTGTTGCAGTAGAAGGAGGTGTTGGCTGGCAAGCTGTCGTTGAAGCAGTGTGCCGTGCTCCGGACGCACTTCTGCCGCAAGTTTCCCATGAAGAGCTGCAGGCCGATGAGTGCGAAGACGCTCAGGCAGAAGACTGTGAGGATCATCACATCAGCGAGCTTCTTCACCGACTGGATCAAAGCGCCAACGATGGTCTTCAGGCCTGAGGGTCCGCAGGCAACGCAGGGACGCAGAAAGAATTAATATTTGGATGAATCTTTGAAAACTGGTCTATGTATGGCCTAGCACGTATGTGGAAATTTGCTAACTCCATGAAGATGGCAGCCAGCTCAACTGACATTACCAAAGCATCCTGCCTTTAAAAATGTAACTTCAAACTCTCTGAGGTCAAAATACCTTTAACCCTGACCCTATATGAGATTTATGGCTTTTTGAAAATTGGGATTCTTTCAGCTTTTGCAAACAAAAAATAATTATTCCACCTGACAAATGTCAATTTTTTACATTTTTGCAAAACAGCCTTTTTTTCTCTAAAAGTTAGGGTTAATTATCATCAAATGTGATTTAAGAGGTTAAAATTGTTGTTTTGGTTTTGTTGTTAAGCAAAGTAGACAAGGTACAAAAATCAAGTTAAACTAAAAGGACGGCCATCTTTATGCATGAATGTGAATAAAAACCAAACCAATTAACTGAAAGCATAAAAGAAAATCAAAAATTCCATTCCTGTTGGGTGAAAACCTGAAGAGGCTCCTCCAGCTGACAATAATTTAAAATATTTTGTAAAAGTTTTACTCCATCACTGTTAAATTTTGGGGGGAAAAAGTCAGGTTTTCACCCATGAGAGAGAAGTCACTGTAGGCTAATAGTCAGCATCAAAATACAGCAAATGAGACCACAAACTCCCCATCTAATACTAAGATAACAACACTAACACACACACGTGAACACATGGTAAAAACAGCAGGAACAAAAACACACTCAGAACACAAAGGGTGCAGACAAGTCGACTGTTATCAGCCAAGTCTTACCAAAGAAACCACCAGTTTCTTTCAAATTTTTTTAATCACTTGTTAGCACTTTTTTGTCTTAGTTCTTTCATTAGAAACAGACACATACCAGCTCGAATATATTTTGTATAACTTGCATAAAAGATTTTGTGTAACAGAATAGTTTTTGTTAACCTGGAGGTGTCTGTAAACCAATGAAAAGTGAGATTAGATTAAGCTGCAGTTCTGACATGCTGTCATGATGCTACTACTCTGCTAAAGTTATAACATGTGGTTAAACAGTGTTATAACGTGACCGCTACCATGGCATGAGAATGTTTATCACATGTTAACAATGCCGTTAGCGCTGCATGCTAACATGCACAGTGGAAACATACAGAGGCTAGCCAGCAGCACATCTGAATAAACAACTGCACAGTTTGAATTTTGATTTGTGTCGCTGTGGAAGGAAAGTGGCGTCTTCTAAAGTGTGCTGTGAATATATATATATATGTGATTTAGATGTATGTTAAACAACACTGACTGCAGCTTATTAGCAGAGTGTTGCTATGTTCGCTGACCTTTTGTGTGTCATGTCTATGCCTTTTAAGCTTTTCGTGTGCAATTCCACACCTCAAAAGCAAAAAGTGCAAAGCGATAACACGTTAAACAACTTGTGTGTTTGTTGTGTTATTCGTACACTTTTCCCTGATAGCTGACTGCTTTCTTTCACAGGCTGAAATCAAAACGGCTGAGCAAATTAGATTAGATTAACTCCTTAAGTAACCTGATCAGAAGATGGGTACCATTGTTTGGATAGTCTGAGCTACTCTTTGTACCAACTGGGTAGTTTTCAACAAGAAAAGTTTAGTCTTTATTCCAGTAAATCTGACCTATCCGTAATGAAAAGAGCTCAGTTAGCAGGATGCTTTCCACTGCAGAAATAACAGGTGAACAAATATGTTCTTCAGAGTAGGTACTTCTGAGCAGCCATGGAAAAACTGCTGGATGGGGCTGATTGGTTGAACTCAAAGAAGACAACTGCCCTCTCAATGCCCTCTTTAAGCAGTAGTCTTCTGTCAAACTGTGCCACAAGCACCACAACAAACAGCAATAGCAGCATTTAGTCTCAGAGATTCAGAGTTATAGCCATAACATATGGCATCTCTTTTATCGTCATTGTTTTAAGGTCAAATCAACGTGGCCAACGCTGTCAAAAAAATAAAACCCTGGTCTCATACAAAACATACCAAACCAAGAAACTAAAGTCTTAAAAGTGACAGCCACTGTATTTAAGCCCAAACTGTGATCTTTTAATCTGTGAGTAGGTTTTAATGGCAATTACTAATGAATAAAAAATAAAAATAAAAATATATGACTTCAACCTGGGTCTCTGGTATCAACAGAGAAATGATCCACTCAACTACCAACCCCTCCAGCCTCCACATGTGGACTTTTGTGGAATTTTGTGTACACGCACAAATCAGTAGATATGAGGCCGAACAGATGAAAATTTGTGTCCAAGAACACAAACAAACCCCCCTGGAAATTTCATGCCCAGAAAGAGGATTCGATAGATTCAAGCTCATGAATTACAATGAGACTGTTTTGAAAAATATCCCGTCAAATAGTGATCTGGTGAATCTTCCACAGCAAAGTAAACAGAGAGGCTGAAGGGACCCATCAGGCGGCCAGTTCTGTATTTGTTTGTACCACTTTGTGTCTTATTCCAGTTTCTGCAGTGGAAAAAGAGCTACTTACATTCTCCTCTAGAAGAACAACATCTGGCCTCCCACATCATGGTCAATTTCAGGATCAGAATATTTTCATATTTTAATTTATTAGCTTTATTGCTCTTTATGAGGATATCCAGTGCCCGAATCAAGTAGTAATTCAGGAAGATCCAGGTGTTATTTCAGTGAGTTATAAATGGTGAAAGCTAAACTGAAATGGTTCTCAATAATCCCACATGAGTGCGTGTAGGATTATTATCCTACATTCAGTGCAGGAATCGGCTTTGACAGAATGATAATGAGCAAGCGTTAGCAGTACTTACAGGAGGTACAATCAAAGTTCTGCAACTTTATGAAAAAATTTATTTTTTTTTAAAAACCCACCAAATTAAATTATATGATTATAATTAATTAAATTAGGCTGATATCCTCTTTGACGTAGTCCCACAGTGTAGCGCTGGACCACTTCCAGCATTGCTGCTGCTATTTTTAGACCGTTTGGTGGTGACACTGGTCCCCTTCCCTACAATCTGAATTGGTTTATGGGAAGAGGACAACGTTCCAGGGAGATCTGGTCTTCTGGGCAGTGCTTCTATAAATAACAGCTGCACTGGAGGAGGTCCAGAGGTGCACAAGACTATGGCCTTGAAGGGAAGATCAACCAAATTTAAATCATGTATGGTTTTTGATTCTTCTGAGTGGCTTGTCAAAGTTTGTGATCACACCTTGTAGATTATAGTTATATTTTCTGAAGCTAAATATGAATTTATGTCAATTTATATAGTCAAAAAATGTAATGTTGGAAGTCATTGTTCGTTTCTCTTGTACCACTCCTGACTCATAGTCAAGAGTTGATTTGTCTAAAGTTTCTGTTTGCTAAGCCTCTGTTTTCCACTCACAACCAATTACTATAAAAACCTTGGCGCTTGCTCCTGCATACTACCTCTGTTTACTTTGTTAAAGTGGTTGTTATGAGGTAGAGAGCCATCAGTAGGTAGTATGCAGGATGAGATTTCAAACACAGCCACTTATTGCTTCCGGCAGATCGGAAAGAGTGCGTTTGGTATTCACTCCCCTGCGTTCACGGTCTCACCTGGGATGACAGAGATGGTTTTGAGCGCTCGCAGCACCCTGAACGTCCTTAAGGCTGACACATTACCCAGGTCCACAAACTCAGTCACATATCTGCAACAAGCCGGGAGACAAAAGCACAAGAACAGACACACACAGAAGGGTATGACCACACTGAACAGCAAGCCAGCACAGAGGGATAGATAGGTGGAGATACAGCAAAGACAGAGAGTGATACAGTAGAGACAGGCCAGGTCGGACGGCAACACTGGAGGGTCAAGCCAGAGACTCAACTGTTAAGAAGGGGAAATCAGATATTCAGAGCTTTTCACATGGATATAAACCGGAGAAAAGGCAACTCAGTCACAGGCTTTCATCTTTTCAAGCCTGTGTTTCATATGTTTTTGACACACACCAATTTTCTGGGTATTCTCATAATATATTTTATTGGTAAGCAGTCAAATCTGAAGGCATCTGTTTTAAACAGAACCAAAACAGATGCCTTCAGATTGCTGCAAATGTTCAGTCTCGTGTCACAAAAGACAGAAATCCAGCAAACCTTCACATTTGAAAAGCTGAAACCAGACGTGTTTTTAAGAGCTGATTATCAGAAATGCTTCTGATTCATTTTCTGTTTAGTGTACCAGTACTGCTAAAAGAGTTCCTGGAAAATATTTTAAAAATTACAGATAAAATTAGTATTTGATTATCATCCAATTAGCTTAACATTTGCTTTGAGTCCTACCTTCCTCAATGCAGTTTAACATGCTCACAAACTCATGGAGGGGAAAATAAATTCACCCAGACTTTTTATTTTTTAGCAAGTATCCCAACTTGAAGGTGTTTTGTTGCCGTTGATTCTCCAGTTAACAATCATTTAGACATATCTGACTTTTCCTTCTTTACTGTTCCTTTAATGCAGATCAGGTGATTGCACCTGTGGCCCCCGATTGGGCAGGGAGTGGGAAGTGGGCAGGGTCTGGCGCTGAAAGACATGGCAGACATGGGACGAACAATAGAGGACGTTCACGACGCGATTACGATTGTTTCCTAGTTTGTTTGTTTTTTGTCTCTTGTCGCCCCCTGGTGGTGGTGGTGAGGCCTTACCTGGGATGACTGAGATAGTTTTCAGGGCTCTCAGCACTCTAAAGGTTCTCAGCGCCTGCAGGTTCCCTACTTTGATAAACTCTGTTAACAGCCTGTAGGGGGCAGTGTGATGGTTGTCAACAAACAACAAAGGAAGAGAAACACAACAAAGTCTGAAAATACTGTAGTGATTTTAAACCACATGGCTGATATGTTAGAGTGCCCACAGTGGCCCAAACCCAAAATTGACTTATTTGGGATTTGGGAGCCCCATAAGTCACTCTAATGCAATCAGGGTGTACCTTCACACACCTGCAAAGGAAAAATGTTTCAGAAAGGATTCAGAGAAAGTCACTTGTACAGTAAGTTTACATTTTCTTTATTTCAATATTCTGTGTTTAACTGTTACTGTGATGATGATGAATGATCAGTGATAACTGAGAACCAACTTAATAGTTTAATTTAATCATATGTAAATCCTAAAAGATCCGGACTGCATCCAGACAATAGGAAAAACCTGTTATTATCCATTGATTTTACCTATTGTAAAAAACCAAAACATATTAACTGTATATTAAGCTATAATTAAGCCAAGACCAGAATTTCAATGATTGATTTCAAGCAGCAAAAATTTATAGTTTCAAAGAAACCCAAAAGAATCAACTGAAAACTGAAACTGATGCAACTGGTTCAGTGTAAGCTAAAGCTAGACCTGATTCCAGCTAAATTTTGAAATTGATACAGCCATGTGAAAAAGTTTTCCCAGGACATAACGCAGACCTGTGAAAAATTAAATACACCCCATGATTCAGCAGCTTGTAGAACCACCTTTAGCAGCAAGAACGTTAATCAATTGTTTCCTGTATGACTTTATCAGTTTATCACGTGGTTGTGGAGGAATACTGGCCCACTCTTCTTTACCGTGTTGCTTTAGTTCATTGAGGTTTGTTTGTCCTTTATCCTTTAACGTCCCGCCTCAGCATTTCAATCAGGTTGAGGTCTGGACTTTAACTGGGCCATTGCAGCACCTTGATCCTTTTCTTTTTTTTTTTAGTCATTCTGTTAGAGATTTGCTGCTGTGCTTAGGATCATTGTCCATTGTCAGCCAAGTTTTAGCTGTCGGACAGATGGCATCGCATTTGACTCTAGAATACTTCAGTATACAGAGGAGTTCATGGTTGACTCAATGACTGCAAGGTGCCCAAATCATCACCCCTCCACCACCGTGCTTTACACTTGGTGTTTGTGATGATATACTATGTTTGGTTTACACCAAACGTGGTGCTGTGCACTATGACCAAACACCTCCACTTCATCTAACAAAAGGAGATTGTTCCAGAAGTCTTGTGTTTTCAGATGCAGCTTTGCAAACCTGTGTTTTAGAGAGAAGACACTTTCTCCTGACAACCCTCCCAAACCAGCCATACTTGTTCGGTCCTTTTCTAATTGTACTGTCATGAACTTTAACCTTTAACATGCTAACTGAGGCCTGTACAGATACAGCTCTTAGGGTTTTGCAGTTTCTCTGACCACTGCACAATGTGACCTTGGGCTGAATCTGCTGGGACATCCACTCCTGGGGAGACTGGAGTATTGTGTTAACACAAACGTGAACACTCCAGACCAGGAAACTGCCAAAACCTTGCAGTGTATTTGATTAGCAGCACCTTGTTCCTACTTATCCTCTTAATTCCAATGGAAGCAGTAAGGATATACTTAATTTTCAACAGGACTACATAGAGTCTTGTGACAACTTTCTTTTTCACATGACTATATGTGAGCTATTCAATTCAATTCAATTTTATTTATATAGCACCAAATCACAACAAAAGTCACCTCAAGGCTATATTACCAAGTTGCTCGTTCTTTAATTAAGGGTGTGCTAAACTAGTAGCCATGGGGGGATTTTCCAAAAGTATTATATGGTGATATAGATGGGTAACAGCAGAAAATCCTGGATGACAAACAAGGATTTTCAAGCAGCTCAGCAACAGTGTTTTTATACCTGCTAAAACTCATGAATCCATTACTGGTCAAGCTGCAGTCCAGACAAAGTACATTTATAATTTCCCGATATTTCGACCAGGAATGTCGATCGCTATACAATTATGAAAAACAGAATGAAAGTGTTTTTTGTTTTTGCTGTTTTGTTGTTTAATTAAAAACAGTATGAATCTTGTAGGAGAAAAAACCTCCTAAAAATCTGCTCTTGTACTCTTTTCATGTCCTTGATATGAAACATTATCAAATCTATAACAGTACTGTATATAACAAGGTTAGAAGACATAGGCCACAGCCAAGCTGTGAACATTCTCTTTAGATCGAGTCAGACGAAGCCCTGAGAGCCAAAGGGCGCCAGGCAACAGCAGCCATTTTGGGTCCCCAGTTAGACCAAGACATCTGATCCCCAGCTGCTAACAGCCCTCCATTACGGCTCATATTTCACCAGCTTTGACTGGCAAGCTGATTGAATTACAGAGGGGGCGTAGGGAGGTGCAGCAGCCAGAACATGCTGTTTAGATGCAGGAAGTCATGACCAGCTGATGGAAGCAGTGGCAGCAGAGACACTTCACACTGGAAAGCTCAAAGGACCAGTTCAGACCAGGTCTGAATGTACCTGCAGTATCCTGTCGATAGAGTATTTCAAATTTTTTTTCTATTTACTCCAAGGACTTGGGTACTTCGTTGTTTTTGTTACATTATTTTGAAAAAATGTGATGACTTCTACTTTGAATCTTGAGGAGATGAAATGAGCTTAAGTGCCTTGCACAGTTTCAAGTGATAAAAATGATGTATGGGTAACACCTGACACCTCATTTCATTTTATTAGCATGACTTTGGAGTGAGTGATTTACTGAAAGTGATTATTTCCAGTTTTACCACACCATAAAGAATATTACCTAATATGACAAATGCTTTTAGAGTGTTTTCTTTTTAATGTAGACACTATAAACTTGGTTATTTTTACAGATACAGTAACTAACAATGACAAAAAAAAATGTATCTAAATTGAAGTAAATATCTTTCTTTTTTTAAGTGATAATTATCATTAACACTTTTCAAATTCCCAAAATTTGCAGCAACAAAAATATTATGGGTGTTTTGTTTTTTTTTTATCATATGAAAAAAGTACACAGACCAGTTTTATGACACTATAAATCTATATTTTTTATATATAGTAATTGGCAATAAGTACAAAATGTTTTTATGAAAATTTTTTACTACAGCTTTCTTTAACAATCATTGCCTCTTTCAATTTAGAGAAATAATTATGTGTAATACATACATTACCCAAACTCGTGTTACAGGTTGTTTGTATATATATATATATATATATATATATATATATACATATATATATATTTTTTTTTTTTTTATGACCACACAGCCACAATGAGGTCAATGAGGCTAAAAATGACCAGTTGATCGTTTAAGTTGAGATTTTGAATGATTATTTGCAGTTTTCTGACATTAATCATGCAATTATAGTAATTAACAATGACTCAAAGATTTTGTTTTATAAATATAACAAAAGAAGTAGAGGTTTTTTAAAAAAATATTGTTTTAATTTTATGACCACATTGTCAAGTTTTATCACACTATTGTTTATGCAGTATTTAGAGACTTATATAAGCAATGACTCAAAAATGTGTTTCCAATTTTTTAACACTAGGCATCCCCAAAATTTAGTATTTAGTAGTTATTAAGTAGACTATTATACACTTCACTTCCCTTAATTTTCTCAAGTGTTTAATTGTTCAAACAGATGTTTTTTTAAATAGCAAACAACTTTTCACTGAACCCCTGCATCAGAAACTTTACATCTCTTCTCCTCTTTGCTCTAGGATCACAAGTTTGGATTGTACCAAGTTCATTTTTATTGATCATGTTTACGATATTCAAAGTACAGACTGTAGTCCAGTGTATCTGTATCTTTTTTGTCTTGGACCTACTCTGCTTTTCCTTATTTCCTGGCTTATAGCTCCCATTCCAGTGGTGACTGTTCATATTAATCATGATTAACGTTTGAAATAATGAGGCCAGTGTATGTACAGGTAACG
>VUQS01046114.1:4869-18333 GCA_015108495.1 Heterochromis multidens
CCCTGTGGTGTCTTTCTGGTGTAAAACAGTTTACAGTGGATCCAGAAAGTATTCACAGTGCTTCACTTGTTCTACATTTTGTCATGTTACAGCTTTATTCCAAAACGGATTAAATTCATTTTTCACCTCACAATTCTTCACACAATACCCCATAATGACAAAGTGAAAAAAGTTTGCTTGAAATTCTTGCAAATTTATTAAAAATAAAAAAACAAAAATATAACATGTACATAAGTATTCACAACATTTGCGTTATACTTTATTGAAACACCTTTGGCAACAATTACAGCCTCAATTCTTTGTATGATGCTACAAGCTTGGCACACCTATTTTTGGGCAGTTTCTCCCATTCTTCTTTGCAGAACCTCTCAAGCGCCATCAGGTTGGATGGGGAGCATCAGTGCATCACTGAAAATCTGAAATCAGCCATTTTCAGATCATTTTCAGAAACATCTGACAGAGGATCAGTGGAAACAGGATTCACCTGAGCTAAATTTTTAGACTCTAAATACTTATGTACATGTTATGTTTTTGTTTTTTATTTTTAATAAATTTGCAAGAATTTCAAGCAAACTTTTTTCACTTTGTCATTGTCTGTAGAGTTTTGAGGTGAAAAATTAATTTATTTATTTAATCCATTTTGGAAACAAGTTAAGTGATGCACTGTATATAGCGCCAAACAGAACAACAGCAACAGTCGCCTCAAGGCGCTTTATTGTAATGTAAAGACCTCACAATAATGGAGAGAAAACCCCAACAATCAGATGACCCCCTATGAGCAAGCACTTGGCGACAGTTGAAAGGAAAACCTCCCTTTTAACAGAAAGACACCTCCCGCAGAACCAGGCTCAGGGAGGGGCAGCCTTTTTATGAAAAAAATAAAATTATAAATAACATAAATGAAACAATAATAAAACAAACTACCTAATATTGTATAGGCCCCCTCATGCTGTTTAAATGGGTCTAATTGGTCAGACCTTGGACATAGATATGATTTTGTGGGATGTCTGGTTGTATCTGGCACCAGGACATTGGAGGTGGATCCTTTGGCTCCCTTGGGCTGTTTGGTAGGGGAACTCCCTGGATATATCTTGACCTGGTCATCACAGGAGCTGATTAGATTAGGCTCTGTGTCATGCTCCACAAGCCTCAAGTGTGTTCCTGAGCAGTTTTTGCAATGTGACATTATACATTGTTCTACTGGGGGTAACCACTATGTTCTCAGGGAGTTCTCTTGCCATGGAGGGTGATTGGTCTTCAATGATTAGAGCGGTGTCACTACTGAAACTGTGAAGTAATTGCTTTTGGTGGTTTTGTAAAAATAGACAAAGACAATGAATTTTTGACAATAGTTGAATATATATTCAATAAAAAGATCTTTCTTTCTAAACAATAACTTTGAGTTAATATTCTAGAGACAGCCCCTAAAAGATGCAGAAAAAAATAACCATTTAAGTAAGAAATGTCCATTTGTCTAACAAAGTAGCTTTCAGTTGACCACAAGATCCTTTTTATAATTCTATAGGTTACACGGTATGTGAACACTGGTTTTCTCCAAAACTCCAGAATTGACACATGGAAAGTTGTTGATGCACTGCTGCATTCTTCAGTTTCATGTCTTGTTCTTTTATTTAGTTGTTGGTTGGATAAAATTCTAAGCAGTCAAATAACTGACTTTTCCTATTAGATTGGTTCATGTGAGCTGACAATGGTGAACGTCCACATGCAAGCCACTGCCTCACCAGAGCAGTCCAATGGCAAAAACCACAGCTCAGATGAAGCCAAGTGTCAACGCCTCCCTCCCAGCATTCAGGGAACACTAAAAGGTTAGTCTGTTAGGTTGGACCAGTCAAGACCACATGTGGCAGACACCATAGACTGATTCACACACTTTGATGTCATTTCAGAATCCTGTCCTATTTTCCATTTCCTTGTTTGCAGGTGAAAAGGATCTAGTAGTGTTGGGAGACTTTGGTTGCTCTCCTCAGAGCTCAGAACTGGACATACTGAGAAAGGAGAAACTCTGTGCCCTGGTACCATCCACTCAGTTCACCAATATCAGCACCTGCTCACCACAGGGCACCCGCTGCCTGGACAACATCTGGATCAGCCGCTCCCTACAAAAGATCTACTCAGGTGCATGTACAGTTGTGTTTGAATAGTTGCACAGATTCAAATTAAAATTTTAACTAGACAAATCTACATCTAGCCCATACCCATTGGAGAGAGTCATCTTAGGTTATCTGTCTTGTCAGGTCAAGTTTCAATTTAAAAGAATAATAATCTCAGTAAATTCATAAATTATTACACTACACTGTCCAGATGGCGTACATTGGCACCCTCCACAAGGAAGTTTAAGCCACAGAAGATCAGTGAAGACCCATTAGGTGATAGTTGTGTGTAAGTTTGATTAAATTATGACCAGTACTGTGGGAGGAGTAGCAATTCTGAATTCTGAATGGACAGACGATGGATGGTTTGCTATGCCATAAGCACATGGGTTATTGAATTATGAAAAAAAAAAATTAATAATATTGTAATTTTTTGAGATGCAGTCGTATATTGCAAGATAAAGACCCTACAATATTAAAGAGAAACCCCAACAATCAGATAATTCCCTTCTGAACCTCTGAATCAAGCTCAGTGAGGGGTAACCGCGACCAGTTGTAGGATGATAGGAAAGAGGTTAAATATTGAGTTGTCTAAGACACATTGAAATCAAGTCTTAAATCAAAGTAAGTGGTAAAAGTCCAAGTTGAGTCTCAGTCATGTACAGTAATGTAAAAAAAAAAAAAATCTATGCAGTTCTGTGGAAAACCTAAGTACATCCAGTGATTCAATAGCTTGTAAAACCAATAACTTGAAATAATCTCTCACATCATTTTAGAGGAATTTTGGCCCACTCTTCTTTGCAGTGTTGTTTCAGTTCATTGAGGTTTGCAGGTCTTCGTTATGTACAGCTTAAGGTGCCGCTATAGCATTTCAATCAGGTTGAGGTCTGGACTTTGAATGGGCCAGTATAACATTTTCTTTTTTCAGCCACTTTTTTAAATTTGCTGGTGTACAGCAAAGTGATCATTGTCCTGTTGTATGTCCCAATTTGGGCGAAGTTTTAGCTGTCGGACAGATGGCCTCACATTTGACTCTAGAATACTTTGGTATACAGAGGAGTTCATGATCGACTCAGCCACTGCAAGGTGCTGTGGCAGCAACACAAGCCCAAATCATCACCCCTCCAACTGGTATGAGGTGCTTTTTAGAGAGATGAGGTTTTCTCCTGGTAACCTTTCCAAAGAAGCCATACTTGTTCAGTCTTTTTCTAATTGTACTGTCATAAACCTTAACTGAGGCTTGTAGAGTTTGAGATGCAGCTCTTAAGTTTTTAGTTAATTCTGCCTGTCTTTTGGGGCTTTTTGGGGGGTGAATTTGTGTTAACACCCACCTGAATGCTCCATAGCAACAAACTGCCAAACTTACAATGGAAATATACTTCTGTGTTAAATCTACACCATAGGTGTGTCATAAACCTAAACCCTTCTGAAAATCTGTTGTTTAAGTTAACGTGCATCTCCCTAGAAATGTAACCACACGTCGCCATCAATGCAGCACGCACAGAGGTTGCTGGCAACAGTGTCAGCCGCTTGCATAGGCTACATTGTAGGCTCTACATAGATTCACCAAAGAAGTCTAAGTCAAGCGTTATGCTTTTACATAGGTGGTCACACTTTTTGATAATCAGTTGATCATGTGGATTTGATTAGCAGCACCTGGCTACTTACCCACTTAATTCATGTGTACTCAATTTTTCACAGGACTGCACATAATCCTGTGAAAACTTTCTTACCTTAAGTTACCTGGGACAAATCTCACCTCTCAAATTATAGCTACTCATGTGAAACAAGTTAAGTCTCAGGTTTTTCATTAACAGTCTGAATTGATAAAGATAAGTCTGACTTTAGTTTCAAGTTCAGAAAAGAGTCTTATTCAAGTCAGGTTTTATGCTACAATCAACCTGAACTTTAGTTCAAGTCCCATAAATCCAAATTAAGTGTCAAGTCTTGAGACATGTTCAAGTCAGTTGTTAGGTGATTTACAAGTCTGAGTCTAGTCTTGAGTTCACCAAAGCAACTAGAAATTTAATCTCCAGTTATGAGTTGAATCCAGTCTTGAGTCAAACAAGTCTAAGTTTAGTGTCAAGTAAGTAAAGTCCAGTGCATGCCATCCACAAGGTCAAAATCCTTCAAGACTACTCTAAACTGAGTGTCAAATTATTCAAGACAAGTGCAAGTCAGTTATTTAGCCCAAGTGTGCCAAGACAAGTCTAAGGCTAGTCACTCAAAAGCAAGTGCAATTCCAGGCCTGAATTGGCATCTGAGTTATTTAGATTAGAAGTCACTCAATACAAGTCTAAGTTAAGTCTCAAGTTTAAAAAAAAATGTCTGAGGTAAAGAATACATGGTTAACTTTCATACAGTATGTTTTTTTATATGTCATTGCCATATTTTATGTAAGTTGCTTTTTTGGATCAAAGTTTAGTGTGCTGTATGAATCCTTTGGTACATTATTTGTGTTGCATAAGGTTCTACATATTGCCTAACTTTCCATTTGCTTGTGTCCTTTGTTCTGACAGGCCACTGCATGGTAGTGCGGGAGGGCTTAACTAACCCCTGGATCCCAGATAACTGGTCATGGGGTGGTGTAGCCTCAGATCACTGCCCTGTGGTAGCTGAATTTTATGCAGATCTACCTCCTAAGGATCTTAGCAGACCTGGCATGGCAGTGGTGGACAGGGGAGACATTCTGCCCAAACATGAGCGGTGACATCAGTTCCAGTAAAGACAGAGCTGGATGACATCAAAAAGACTTTGACCCATCTGGATTCTGCTTTATCTTGGTTTGCTGTGGAGCGGTTTCCTACAGAATGTGAAGAAGTGCCAAGATTGCCTTTTGGGTTTCAGTTTATCAATGTAAAGTAGTAAATGATAAGTATTCAAGCCATAAAAATGTTCAGACAAAAAAACATATATATGATGTATTTTCAAACAAATGTGCCAAACATTTATATATGTATATAAAAATAAAAATAAATTGATAGATGTTCAAGGTCTGTCTGAACTCTTAATGCAGTTTAAGCACTATCTGTATGACCCTTCTCTTCATAGGCACTGCTGTGTTCATCTTTTATATTTCAGTGGAGAGTAAGATAAAATCTCAGCTGTTGAGCTTATGAAGGCTGTGCTTAATTATATAAGTGAGGCCTCTAAGCATGTGAGCTGCCATACTTCTCTGTGATGGCAATGATGTGGCAAGGCATAGTGACATCAGAAGGCATTGCTGTTGACAGCAGGTAATTCCAATTAGCAAGTGAGGTGCTTGTACACAATATCAACATTACAAGTCTACAGCCATTGTAGTAGCTCAGTGACTGGGGCTTGTATATTTACAGTTGTGTCAGTTCTGTCAGGGTATGTAAACTTATGAGCACAACTGTATACAGTGCTTTTCAAGCCATCTTTTTTTGCCTTTATTGGATAGTAACACACAAGACAGAAAGTAAAGTGGTATGCTACAAAGGGCATGGCATACTCTACCAGATGATGATGATGAGCTATTTTTCAAGTCTTATTGAACACACAAAGCACTTTACACAAGATATATTCATCCAGTGTGTGATCAGTCCGGGTCTACATGTTCCTGATTCTAATAATTTTTTTTCTTTTTTTTTTTTTTAACCACTGGTGGGGATAAATATTTACCCCTCTGATTTTCAGCGCTGCATCTTGAAAAAGTCTACAGCACAAACACCAACCAAATAAGAAAGATCCTATTCTGTTTCAGATTTTCATCATAGTATGCTGTCAGACTGAAATCTACATTTAACTAATAAAGAAATTAAAAGGATTTTACAGGAAACTCACAAACAATCAAATATTCCTACTGAGTGTAAACCATATATCTGATTATCTACATCAGGTGAGTTCTGCAGCTTCTTATTTCAACTTGTTGAATTCCAGTTATGCGTCAGGGCTGCTGTCTATGGCATCCTACAGTTAGAAACTCTTCCTATGAAAGGTGTCTATGAAGAAATGTTACCTGCTCGGGTTGTTGTCTTTGCTACTGCTGGAGCAGCAGCTGTAATGGGCCAATACAGAGGAGCATCTACTGTGTAGAAAGATTGACTTGACCATCATTCACAGTTGGAACCTGCAGTCCACGATGCTGTAAAACACATTACAGAGCTGGGTCATTTTTAACATATTTATAGACTTAAATGCCAAATGCATGCTATTGTAAATGGAACTGGAGCCCACCTTTCCTGCCTGGATATTTATAGATGTGTTTAAAAAAGGACACACCCAGAGCAGAGACTGAGTAATACTGGAAGAAGAACATCTGGGGGAGAGAGAGGCATCATACAATGCCAATGCCAAGTTCGCAGACCACAGGAGCCTTCCAGAGCAAGAGCCAGTCAACATCACACAGGCAGACATCCGATGAGTCTCCGGAATGAAGAGCTGGACAGCACCAGGACCTGCCATGATCCATGCCTACTGGCTGAAGAAGCTAATGGCACTCCAGGATCATCTGGAAACTCCTCACAATGCATGGTGATCTCCACCTGAAATCCAGCACCCTGAGACTCTACGAGCAGCTGAAAGAGGAAGGGCGAAAATTGGTGAGTGTCAGAGCCACTATCCAGGATGAAACACGGAACATCTGCAAATACATCAGGAAGATGGCCCCCAAGATAAGCTGCTCCAAGGACACCTCAAGCAGCTGAAGACAGACAATAATGAGGAATGGGAGGAGGAAACGTCATGGACAACCAAGCCCCTGCATGGGATCAGCAGATGGAGGAAGTGGCCGACATCAAGAAATCCTACCATCATGGCAGCACAAGAACAGGCCTTAAGTACTAGATCCATAGAAGCAGGAGTCTACCACAGCTGACAGGACCCAAGTTGCAGACTGTGCAAAGGTGCCCCAGAGAGTATCCAACACATAGTAGCAGTTTGTAGTGAGTTATTATACAGTGTGTCTTTTGTCCTGTCTTTCTCCCCTCACCCCCAACTGGTTGCGGCAGATGGCTGCCCCTCCCAGAGCCTGGTTTTGCTGGAGGTTTCTTTCTGTTAAAAGGGAGTTTTTCCTTCCCACTGTCACCAGGTGCTTGCTCATAGGGGATTGTCTAATTGTTGGGGTTTTTCTGTATTATTGTAGGGTCTTTACCTTACAATATAAAGTGCCTTGAGGTAACTGTTGTTGTGATTTGGCGCTATATAAATAAAACTGAATTGAATTGTATTGAATTGTAAGGTGCAAACTGTATATTCAGTTCAGGAGCTTTTCCTTACTGATCTGACAGTGAGAGGAGTTCCCCTTCCCAGCTGCCCCTTCTAAGCCACTGACAACTTCCACAGATGTCCTCCTAGAATTCCCACCCCGTATGGAGCAGGCCAACAACCAACCCAGTCTCAGCACGGCAACTTTGTTTTCAGACTGCAGCACATAGTAGGTACTGGCCCAGAGAAATGTGAGCAAGTATTTGGTGGGTTCTTATTTATACAACCCACAAATCCATAAAGGAATGTCTACTAAAAATGTATTACATTATATCAAAGCTATATTAAATCTGAACTTCATAACATAAATGCATAGAAAATCAAGAAAATGTGACAGCAGTGCTTGCAGTGTACAGAATTAGTAGTGGAATGCAAGCACAATGAAATACACCAGGCTTCAGTTAATCCAAACTAAGCAAACTAAGCAAATGTGAAACTCACTCACAAAACCACTCCCAAATCAGTGCCAACTGCTCAGATCATACCAGTCTACCCTATTACATCTGCATACATCAGGACTTGTACATCACACACAAACAAAAGATCACTGATGTACATTCTGATCACAACTGTCCAGTATGGATCCTTGTGGCACTTCCGTGCTGAAAGTGACAGCATTTTACTGACCTGGACACTCTCGGACACAATGTGACAAATCAGGTTTAAACCAGTTTAAAACAGTTTTTAAGACGTTTTGTCTTAACCACTTTGGTGAGTTAGAAGAATGCAGTTTCAGGGTTTTGTTTGGACAAAGTGCTAACAAAATTTATCTGATCAAAACCTAATGCTCTACTATTATTAGAGACCAAAGGATAATAGGCATTGCTTAAATCCCAATTCATTCAATGAATCTGCAAAATCAATTATTAAAATAATTTTCAGCCTTTTATTTTGAGGGATATCATCTGTTTTCAGTTTTACTGCTCCACACTAATGGCATTCTTTCTTAGTTTATCTTTTGTGTGATAGAGCTTATGAATAACAAAACTGATGCACATCCGTCTCTCTTTGCAAGAACCAACAGTAGTTATCCATCAAGTTCGGATTAAAACTTCCCTGATATCGGTTTTCCATCCCTTTTATATTTTGATGAAGTCTTTCCCTGTGCTCATCACCCAGATTTGGTGGGAAAAAGTCAAGATTATATGCTTTTAGCATGTTATCCACAAGCTCAGCATAATTCTCTGCTCTGATTGCCAAGAAAAGTCTGGACAACCTGCATGAATACTTCAAATGCCACTAATTCAATTGGCTTCAGTTTCCTTTTGAACTCATCATCAAGCATCAGTTGACAGATTTCAGGACTAACAAAAACACCTTAATTTTGGCTTCACTTTTCTTTAGACAAAACCTATTTCTTAAATGCTGAAACACATCACTGTTTCTGTCCAGTCATCCTAGTTGTCCAATGCTTGGAACATCATAACTAAAAAGTGGGACGAGCTAGATGAAAATGGTTTTCAGATTTGGAGTCAGCAAGTGAAATTTGTTAAAGTACAGGTGAAATAATCCCAGAAGGAAAATGCTTGTGGACCAGTGTTACCAAAACCCAGTTTAGGGATTTTGTTTTTGTAAGGTTGCATCTCTCGACTTTATAAAATGCCACAAGGAATCATTCATCCAGGGTAAGATCTACTTTATTTTTTTTAAAACAAATTTGGATAAGAACTGATCAAAGTTTCCTTAAAATCATCACAAGTTCTCAGAGATTATATTATTGGTTCTCTCTGGTTCTCTTGCCCTTTGGCTGTGGGCACTCCATCTGGAGCCTTCCTCCTTCTTCTGCTGGGGTGGGCACGTGGTTGTCATCAGGATGTGTGGCCTTGGGTCTTCAGTACTCTTGGGGGGCTGAGGATGGCCCGGATCTCCTGGGTCTTTCTCTGTCTGCCTCTGGGCATTAATCGTGGCTTCTCACCCTCATTATCAAGTCATTTTGTGACGAAGACACATACACATACACAGACACACAAAACACAACAAGATTGTTGATTTGTGAATCTGTGTTTTTTCATATCTCTCTCTTTCAGGTGCTGTTTTTTTGTATGTTTGTGGAAATGTCTGAACTGAAGCCTAGGAATCACTAACTGGAAATCCTTCTGTTGTCCCATTCTGTTGCTACCTCACTGTAAATAAACGTACTGACTTTAATTCCTCCGAGTCTGCGTACTGAGTCCAACCAGTCCATTAGTTATCACAGTAAGAGCAAGTCTATAATATTACGTTTTTTTTACACTAAATATTTATTTTTGTTAAACATTATTATCATTACTATTATTATAATATACTATAATATAATATGTAAAGAACCACAGAGGCTTAAGGTCCATGAGGAAGAAATGGAGTCCTCTTTTTGGAACCCTCCTGCTTAAAAAAAGAGAAGAGCGCATATATTAGCATACAGCATATTTTTTTCTTTTTTCATAGGTCAAGCGGACATGCATGCACCTCTCAGACAGCAACAGCATGACATGACAGCTGTCTGTGTGCCATTAACCTGAACAGACTGACCAAACACAGACACGCACTCTGTCATCTGCTGTGAAGTAACCTGAATTAAAATCAAAGATGACTTTTGTAAAACAAAGTCTGTAATATTACGCTTTCTTTCTTCAAAAACCCACATGCGCAGAGCTCAGAAGTCATCACGCATGCGAGAGTGTCGTCTTTGTTAGCGCTGCAGCAGAGTTACGCTCTTACAGGTAACTCTGCTCTTGAAACTGAATTCTACTCGCTCGAATCAACCTCACTATGACAGATAAAAAGGTAGAGCCCAAAGGAAAAGGGGTACTAATGTGATTAGTCAGTTTTAAAGCAGTCTACAGCTAGTTCTACAGCCTCTGTGATTGACAGGTTCAGTTTACTGCGTTAAACCGAGTTAAGGTGCCAGTATACCCTCCGCATTGGTCGCGTTGCGTGCCGCCGCAAACATCATCACACAGTCGCTTCTATTTATGCCCGCTGTTAAGGCGCTATGGCCATTGAGCTCTAGTTTCATCTCATCTGACCAAAGGACGCTCTTCTAGTATCCATAATCTTTCTCCAGGTTGTCCTTAGCATACTTCAGTCTGGCTTTCAGGTGTCTCTTCAGCAGAAATTTAGTTTTTCTTGGTCTGCAACCTCGCAGTCCATTCCTGTGCAGGGTTCTAGTGATTGTCTTCTTTGAGACTATAATTCCTGACTTGGCTAAGTCATCCACTAGTGTCCTGACAGTTATTCTTGGGTCTTAAGACACATCTCTCACTAATTTTCTTTCCCTTCCTACCTTTGCCAGGTTTGTTCTGTACTGTGTGAATTTCTTGATGATACTTCTCACTCCAGTTCTTGACACTTGGAAATGCTGTGACAACTTTGTATATACATCTCCTGCTTTTTCTCAAGTCTGAACTGATTTCTTTTGTTTTTGGCAGTGACAGCTCAAACTCTTGCTGAAGTTTTTATACTGTGTGTAAACTGGTTAAAGTTAAAGCACATCATTGCACAGCAGTGGTTTGTGCTATGGCTCAATAAAAAGGTCAGTTTTTCAGGGGGGTAATAATATTGACTCTGGTCATTTTTGGTTTTTTTTCTGAAATAATTCTGTTACTGTGTGCAAATAGAAACAATACTGAAAATCCCTTACTCTGTTAAAAAAGAATTTGGGAAGTTTTTGACAAAAACTTTAGATTTCATGGGGGCTAATAATTTTGTCCTCATCTGTAAGTACCTGTTACATACTGGACTGTTACTTTTTGGTGTTTTCTGTTTCATAACACTGAACATGGAGTTTAGCACATTAATTACAAAACAGAGATGGCTTGTACAAAATAAAAAAATACTGCAATACTCCACATATCTAAAATCTCTAAACAGCAGTGCACTGTCAAATATCTGCATTTATGACAACGGATAAAGTAGAAAGGTCTTCTCTTGTGAACAAACAGTATGAGTTCTGTCTGTGAAAAGACGGTATCACATCAAAGTTAGAGAGGCTCTTTACTGGCAAAAAAAAGACACAAAAAAAAAACATTTCACTTAACAAAAGAAAACTACTTTCGGCTGCTCCCTTTTCAAGGGGTTGCTACAGCAGGTAGCACCGCATGTTTTAATTTGGCAGAGTTTTACGCTGGATCTTCCTGACACAACCCCAAAGGGGATTTGTGCCTCCAGCTAGAATCAAACCAGCCATCTTTCGCTTGCCAAACAAATGTGTTAATCACTACACTATCTAGCCACCATTTCACTTAACAAAAGCATATCAAAAATAATCCACAACAGATCACATTTAAGCTCAGCTCAACTTCTATGTGCATTACAGTTTAGTAAACATATTTTTGTCCACAACATTCAGAGACACATTACTTCTGCATGAATCTTCCATTACTTTGATGATTATCCAAAATCCTTTGACATAGTGTATACCATCTGTACATAGTATAGTATTCTGGCTTTTTTTGTACACTTTTTCTTATTTATTTTTTCTATTTTTCTTTTTCTAATATATCTTTAATTCACTTTTTCTTCCTGTCCCTTGTGCTGCTGTAACAAGTGAATTTCCCCAGTGTGGGATTAAATAAAGTCTATGTCTGTCTATGTAATTGCAGGGTGACATTTGAGACAGTAGGTGGTGTAATTGTCCCATTTAGCAGGATTTAACCTGACCCTTTTGAACCATTTACACAAACTCCCAGGAAAAAGCTGCTGGCTCTTAGCTTGACCAGCCCCAGCCATTGTTAATGGGACACAGAGACGCCCATCAAAATTCTAGCCCAATAATATTTTCAGTGGCTCATAGTCCACCACCGCGCTCACCACCATCGAGCAGCATGGTGCACTGTTAGCACGGTTAGCACTGTTGCCTCACAGCAAGAAGGTGCTGGGTTCAAATCCACCTCTTGGCCAGGGCCTTTCTGTGTGGAATTTTCATATTCTCCCAGTGTTTCAGTGAGTTCTCTCCAGGTGTTCGGTCTTCATCCCACACTCCAAAGACATGCAGTTATTGGGGTTAGGTTAATTTGTGATTCTAAATTGCCCACAGGTGTGAATGGTTGTCTGTCTCTCTGTGTTAGCGCTGCGACAGACTGGTGACCTGGTGTACCCTCTCGCCCTATGGCAGCTGGGAATTTGCCATAGAACTTAAAGAGAAATGACTACTAGTCCAATGTGTCTGTATCTGTCCATTGACTGGACCATCGATTTAACCTGTGGTCACCTGCGCTGCTTCTAGTTATCATTATTTTATCTGTCAATAAAGACTTGACCAAAAGAATGAGACTGCAAACACAAGCAGCCAAAATGAATTTTCTTTCTAATGTGTCTCATCTTGTTATTCTAGATGGATTACTAATATCAACCCTTGTCCCTGAGAAAACTTCAGGTTCAAGATTTCCCCTGAGGAGGTGGGAAATGAAAGGCAGCAGTCTGGAGCTAGGGTGAGGGATGTTGTTACTCAGCTTTCTGCCACAACGACATGACTCTGAATAAGTGGCAAAATATTATTTCTGATTTTCTGATTTATGTTTCAAACGTATCCCTATATATGTAGACAGTTGAAAAATTACAGAAAAACCAACATAACTTTAGAACTACTTAGGTATTGGTCTGTGGAACCTCCTCTTGACATTCTTCTAAATACCCTGGAAGAAGGCACTCCTGTCAGATAAAGGTGATCAGCTTTGTACCGATTTGCAGTGTCCCTTACCTCTAAGGGGACAAAGTGAACCCAAACCATGGTAGCAAAAGACTTTAAGAAATTATGTGTTTCTGACCAGTGAGACTCTAGAGGTCCTTTAATTTGAAAGATCCAGAAAATGTTAACTTTGTGTAAATAGTGTAATGGTATAAGGCTAATCTAATAATTGTCAGTCTTCCATGGCCTGTCATTTCTGTATACATAAAGCAAGGACCCACCCAGGACCCAGAACATTCTCTCCAGTGTGTTATACGTACAGCTGGACACAACATGCTTCTCCCCTTGCATTGCTCTCTCCGTACAAACTTGATCATTTTACATTTGTTAGTTGAATAATAATACAGAGAGAAGAGGAAAACCCCAACAATCAGACGATCCCCTATGAACAAGCACTTGGCAACAGTGGGAAGGAAAAACTCCCTTTAAACAGGAAGAAACCTCTGGCAGAACCAGGCC